>JAQMYK010000023.1:4741417-4754381 GCA_030014345.1 Clarias buthupogon | reverse complement strand
CCCCCCCCCCCCCCCCCCCCCCCCCCCCCCCCCCCCCCACAAAGACAAAAATCAGTTTTTAGACAAAATTGTGTTGTACACTGCCTTTAAGAAGTTTGACACCGCACCTTTTTAATTTTTATTTTTATTTATGAAATGACACCCAATGTCTACAAAAAGCCTTGGTTTCCTTCTTACAAGCATTATCTTAGATTGCTAGGTATCTTTGCTAGCTAAGTGAGCCAAGCTTTGATCAAGTGCAAAATTTTACCAAAAAAATAAATAAATCTGCATATAATCAGCGATCAACAAAAGCTTGTTGTAAAAAATAAATAAATAAATAAATAAATAAATAATGCTATGCGATTTCTTTCCTTTGAGTAGAACAGAGCAATCATTTTACACAAATGTAACATAGCGATGTAGTGATGTGTAGCATGCAGTCGTGGTATTAATGATGCAGGCATGCGTCATGAGCACAGATGTAGATTTATTTACAAGCGAAGCCATAAAACAGAACTAGAATCTAAACAAGAACAGGAGTGTAGACCCACAGCACCAGCACCCACAGCATGTACTACAGTATGGGGCATCAGGGGGTTAAACCCGGACACATACATACAGTCATGTAGGAAAAAGCTATAGCACACTCTATTCTATTTCTATATTTCTGTTTATCAGGGCCTAACAAATAATTTCAGTGATTCTTACCCACTTCTCTGAACAAACAATCTCTGAGCATTAGACGGTTCTGCTATTATAGAGGTTGTCACACTTCTTGATGATTGAAGTAACCTTGTGCATTTCATTAATAATGCCTGGCTGCTAATAACACTCAATGACTGTGCAAATAGAAAAAGTGTGTACATTTTTTACCTACCTTTTCTACCTGGTTTCTCAAAACTGGTTTGAATACTTAATGAAATCTGTTTTTATTTTTATTTTTCTTTGCATCTGAGCTTAGGAGGTGTTTGCATGTAGGAGTGGGTGAGGAAGACAAAATTGTTAGTTATGTCCTTGTACACAAGAAATATAGAATTAAACCCATAAGGCATTTAACCAAGGCATATGGCCCATGGTAGTCTGATGGTACCTGCACTATGGTATATAGTACCATGCCATGATGTTTTTCAAAGTACATACAGCAGTATAGTGCATGTACCTCACTATGGCACATAATTCTACCATGGTACACACTTTGCAGTATAGTATACATGTACAATAAAATGGTACATGGTCCTACAATTATGTAGTTTGATACAATTAAACATGTACCAGAATGCTCTCAAAAGTTTATACATGTTTATGTACCACAAAGTTAATATGTATATAGTATGCTGTGTGCATGTAGTTCACCCCGTGCTTGGTGGGTTTCCTCTGTGTACTCCAGTTGCTTCCAACAGTCCAAATACATGCAGATTAGGATATTTGGTGTTCCAAACAGCCCATAGTGTGTGAATGAGTGTGTGTGTGTTTTTGTGTGTGTGTGTGTTTTTGTGTGTGTGTGTGTGTGTGTGTGTGTGTGTGTGTGTGTGTGTGTGTGTGTGTGTGTGTGTGTATGTGTGTGTATGCCCTGTGATGTCTAGATACCCCATCCAGAGTGTATCTTGGCTCGTGACCCCAAGTCTCCTGGGATAGGCTCCAGGCCCCCTGCGACCCTGTATACAAGATAAAGTGATATAGATGATGAGTGAGTGCGTGCGTATAGAATGGGACCACTGTATTTACCCCAAAAGAAAAATGCACATACTTGTAGCCACTGGTGCCAAACTGGTAAGGTCTTGTTTTGCTGTTGTTTTGTTTTGTCTTTGTATCTTTGTTGTATCTTTCTAAGTGCCATGGTAGCCTCTGCAGTGCCATTTTACATGTTATGGTACCCTTTAAAGCAGTGGATTCACCCTACTCTGCATATTCTAGTGTTTTCTCAGCTCACAGCACACCTGATTTAACTAATTAGCTACTCAGCAGCCTTTACTGGATAGGGTACAACTGCTTAAAAGGTTAATACAAAATACTTTGGTGAATACCATGGTATTATTGGGTACCAAGTGGCTACCAAATTTCAACAGGTATCTAATGTACTATCTAAAATGTACTATACCATACCAGTAGTATCCACTAACATACACTATATTGTCAAAAGTATTCGTTCACCTGCTTTTACATGCATATAAAATTTAGTAACATCCAATTCTTTATCCATAGGGTTTAATATGATACCGGCCCACCCTTTGCTCTATAAGACCTTCAACTCTTTTGGGAAGACTTTCCACAAGGTTTAGGAGTGTGTTTATGGGACATTCTGACTATTCTTCCAGAAGTGCATTTGCGAGGTCAGACAATGATGTTGGATCAGAAGGCCTGTCTCGCAGTCTCCATTCTAATTCATCCCAAAGGTGTTCTATCAAGTCCAGTCAAATTCTTCCACACCAAACTTGCTCATCCATGTCTTTATGGAGCTTTCTTTGTGAGCTGGTACGCAGTCATGTTGGAACAGGACAGGGCCATCCCCAAACTGTTCCCACAAAGTTGGGAGCATGAAATTGTTCAAAATGTCTTGGTATGCTGAAGCATTAAGAGTTCCTTTCACTGGAAGAAAGGGGCCGAGCCCAATCACTGGCCTAATTTGACTGCACAGCAGTGTACAAAGCACCAGTTGCACAACTCCTGATGTACACAGGACAATGTCTTTTGGCACACTGACTTATTAAGGTTGGTGCTCCCTCTGACTATGCGAGCTGCCTTGTTCTGCCACGGTGTTAAAAAACTAGTCTCTAAAGTTTTTACCACCCCCTCATACTCGGGCATAGGCTCAAAAACAACAACATGGGCAGGTGATTATATTGTACCCCCCATAAGAAACAACCTGCTAGCTACAGTAACTTGAGCTACTTAATGCTAGCAAGAACAGCACTATTCTTTACACACATTTCCACTAGCTCAGCTTTCCCTGGCTTTCTATTTTAGCAGAGCTCTTCCAGCTCTACACTTCACTTTACATGACACAGTTGGTGATTTGCATACTAATGTGTATTGAAGTTTGAAATGTACATGTCTAGATTTGCTTTGCTAGCACTATGTGAGGATTAGATGAGTGTGTGCGGTATATAGTTGAGACTCTATATACAGTGTGTCTAGAGTGATTTTATAGTTAACATTAAATTCTTGAAAATATTGAAAGTAAAAATGAGAATATCTAAATGCCTCATCTGTTATATGTCTAGAGAATTTGTATTTTGGCTGTAGTTGGCATGCTGTAATTTGAGTCTAATAAGTATTCAGGTTTTTTTTAGCATCTCAGACAGGACATGTTGTAGACGCTGGACTTACGACAGGTGGAAGGCTAAGATATTGTATGCTAACAAACCTCTCCTGTCTGCTAGCAGCTGTGTTTGTTCTGTGTGTGTGTGTGTGTGTGTGAGAGAGAACAAAAGAAAGTGCCACAATCGCTGTGATTGATGCTCATGTGCTAAAATAGTTAGCACCATATTTACATGACTCCCTGGTGAGGATTCGTTCTATTAATTTAATTGTGCCGTGCTTTACCACACAGTGGCCCCCCCCCCCCCTCTCTTTTAGAGCGGTTATATTAGAAGTCTGAAATTCAATCAAGCTTTTTATCGATGGGTTACATAAAGATACGTGACGTGATAGTTATTGTGTGCTGTAATAAAATCACTCCCTTTCTCGAGCTTCTTACAGCAATAACAATAAACTGCATATGGGGAATAAACTGCAAATGAACTGCAGATGGCAAGAGCCAGAAAGCCTTGATTAATCCAAATGCTTGTTGCATAAAGAGATGAAAGAGAGGGGAAAGGGAAAAAGAGAGCACATGGCAGAGAGAGAGAGAGCGCGCGAGAGATAACAATGATGTGATGTTGGGTCAGTGTAATGAACTTGTACTTTGAGGTAGTGTGTGTCTGTGTGTCTGCGTGTGTGTTGGTTTGAGAAGCAATGAAGTGCCTGTTCTATTCAAACACTGAATGATGGGGTTGCCTGGTTCATTCCTCTGGTTCAGAAAACAAGCTTTCCCTTCCTCCTCCCTCTCTCCCCTCATTCGAGACCCCCATCCCCCACTCCATCCCCCACTCCATCCCTCTCTCTCCTTTCATGAGCCATTTCCATTCTAAGCACAGACTGCATTTTTATGGACTGACAAATGGAGGAACTGCCAATCTTTTCTGCCCCCCCCTCCCCTCTTTTGTTTTCATCAACCTTTCCACTTAACAGTGAGAAAGAAAGAGGTAGAGGGGGAAAAATAAAATAGAACAACCCAGCTATAAATGCTTAATTAGGAAGCAGCAAAAAGGGCAGAGGAGATACAATAGCAATTTGAATAGGAATACTGTTTAATGTGGAGTAATTAGTAATTCCCAGGCTTGTGTGGCTTTTAAATACAGGAGGACACAATTTAAATTTGGGCGTACATGTGTGGAGAAGAACGAAGGTCTTTAACACAAATCCTTTTAACCCCGTTTTAAAACGCAGCTGCCATGACTTAAGGCAATGAAGAGACATTTAAGTCATTATGATGTTTGCCAAACCACAGAGGCAATATGATTCACATAATAGCACACAAAAAGCCTCTCCATTCACCTTTCCTCCGCTGTCTCCCTGTAATTTTTATCTGCTAATACGAGCTAGGCACTGTGCAAAATATATAGGCACTATACAGTAATTAAGACTTTCTCTCTGCTAGATACATCATTATAAGGTTTTGGCCTCCACTTCAGATCTCTACTGATCATCCTGTAACACAATCGGAGGAAAGCACTATCCATCCTTTTCTGCATATGATTAACTAGTATGGCTGTGATTGACAGGGATTGACAGAGAGAGAAAGTATGTCACATCTGTAGCTTTTAACACAGAGGCATTGTCACAAAGTAGCTTTACTTAAATTAAAATTCTGGATAGAAATATATTCTGGATAAAATAAAAAAAAATATCCCTAATGAGCAAGCCACTCCCTGAGACAACCATGAGGAAGAAACTGAATAGGAAATCCATCCTCATTTGGGTCATACCAGATAGTACGATCATAAATATATTCCATGTTCTGAAATACTTTCTCTCTCTGTAGCAACTGTATAACAGGAAATGCATTTTAGTTTAGAAAGTCCACTTATTTGAGGTAACCAACTGCTCAGTGATGGAGACTTCGGAATGAAACTGTTTGTAGCAATTTTAGTCCTTAATCACTTGCAGTTATCATAGTGAAACTGCTTGTATCAATGAAATCCAAGCGATCTTTGGGGTTATAAAGTGAAACTGTTAAAAAATCTAGAAGTAAACCATATGGGGTCATTCTCAGCAGCAGTCAGTGGTCTCCTTGTGATGAGAATGCAAAAATAGGGTATGGGTTCATGCGACGAAATCTAGGTAGTTTTACCCAGGTTTCTCAGGATATTATGAGTTCACATCCTGACAAACCTGGGCAAAGCTACCTAGATTTCTATTTAACTTAACATGAATGGGAAGCACCAACAAACATGACAGAAATAAAGATGAAGTAAAATCTTATGACAAAGTTATACAGAACTCTGGGATGATTTCTTTCTAGTCTAGACTGTAGTTTCATACAAGGGAGTTATTATTACTCATTATGTGTAAAACAGATTTGACGATAATTTGGACTTTATGTCAAGGACAGATCCTCAATATGGCATTGGCAGTGATTGAGAAGTTGCATGGGAAAGACAGTCATGGATGTTTAAGCTTCCTTCTACAATTACTGTAAGATGTGTTGTTCAAACAAAGATATTTTGTATACACACATACCGTAAATACACAAACACACACAATGCCTGGCCAAAAAAGATGATGCATGGTAAAAAAAAATAAGCAGTATATACAATAGCAATGTTTAATAGTGAAAGGAAGAGCATTTTCATACAGTAATGAGAACTCACAGGATTAGGACTAAACAGAAAACCACTTGTTACTGAAATTCATCAGAAATAAGCCTTCAGTTTGCTATGGAGCATAAAGATTGGACTATGGAGCGATGGAAAAAGTACATGTTTTCTGATGAGTCCAGATTGACCCTATTCCAGAGTGATGGGCGCGTCAGGGTAGGAAGGGAAGCGTATGAAGCGATGCACGCATTATGCATAGTGCCCACTTTACAAGCCTCTGGAGGTGTTATGATCTGGAGTTGCTTTAGTTTCTCAGGTCTAAGCTCAGCAATGTTATGTGGCAATAAAATGAAATCAGCTGGCAACCTGAATGAACTGAATGACCAGGTTCAACTAAAATTTTTTCTTACATCGCTGTACAGGGAAATATTTCAATAGAAAGAGAACAATTCATCTAATACAGCATATGACACATTGCAGATGCCTTGATTAAAAGTGTATGGAGTATTTTCCTTATGAGTCACTTTAATTCATTTGTCTCTTTAAGTTTTCCTCCAAAACCTTATCCGTGTTCAGTTAAAAGAAAAACTGAAAAAAAAAGAAAAGAAATGATTGAATTAATTTGAAATGCCTATATTAAAGAAATGTTGGACTATTTCATCACACATTAAAATCTCCCTTTGATGATTACACATGTTCTGTAATTTCTGTATTTAGAAAGTGTCTATGAAGTCAGTCAGTGATAATCAGAGAGATTAGTATTCTGCTGTTTATTAATATGAATATGTGTTTGTGAGGTTTTGTGTTTGAGGAGCAGTGATGCTCATCTGTTTAAAAGTGCTATTTATAAAGGATAAAGATGGAGCAAAGGCTGCTTTGTCTTTAACTTCAAGTCTGCCTCTCTGGAGTAATCAATATGCATTAAATCTGCTAAATCTGATTTTCTGGTTATTAGTAATGCACTGAATAGACAGGAAACAAAAAAGAAACCCATCACTCATGATCACTTCAAAATAAGAACAAAAGACACAAATGTGCTCTCTCTCTCTCTCTCTCTCTCTCTCTCTCTCTCAACAGTAACACATGCTCTGATTAAAACATGCTCTGAAATCCTGCCATATTTCTTCATAAATTACCTGACAATGCCCAAATGAAATGTTTCAGCTTTTGCAGACTTGGAATGCTTTAAAACCAATCTTCCCACTTACACCCTATAACGTCCCCCACCCCCTTCCAACACCAGCCCCACTACACCCCACATTTACTTTTTAACATAATCCAATTCTATTAAATTTTTTTCCACACTTGTGACAATTTCATACAGTTGGATGCAATAAATAAGGAATAAATCCTTGGTAGTGGGCTAGTATGGGCTAACAGCTTTCACCAAGTTTTCTCTCATGCAACTGCAATATGTCAAAGACATAAAAAAAATGGAGATAAACACTATACATTTGACATATTTAACACTAATGAATGTTGGGAAATGTTACATACAAGAGTGACCCAAAATGGAATGTTACATAATTCTTAACAGATAACAAGATAATAATAATAATAACAATAATACATTTATTATTATTATTATTATTATTATTATTATTATTATTATTATTATTATTATACGTTTGTCTTATTATTTGTAATAATTGTAGCATTATTATTACTATATAACTGCTACTACTTTTTAATCTACACTCTCTGACAAAAAGGGTACACAGTGGTACAAATAATGTTCCTTGAAGAACGGTTTTGTACCTTTTCGAAAAATGTACCCTTTATGGTACGGAAAAAACCTCTAATGACACTTTTTTTTTTTTTTTTTTTACCTTTAAGGTACAACTGAATTGAAGGTACATAAGTGCTCCAACATAAAGGGTACAGAATGTTTATGGACAGTGGGAGGAGTTTAGATTTTCCTTAGAACAACACTGAAAATCCAACAGAGAACAGAGGAGGAGAATACAGCAAGCTGTTACCACAGGTAAGTTATTAAGTCTTATATAATCCTTATTCTGATAATAATAATAATAATAATAATAATAATAATAATAATAATAATAATAATAAATATATTTTATTTTCCCTCATTTTGGCTAGATTAGTTCAGCTTATATGAAACATTGTCTTTTAATGTCAAACATAGTTTAGGGTAGCATGTAGAGAACACTGATAATCATGCTAACAAACTGCCTTATGTACTGTAGCTTAGCACAAACATGTTAGCTCCTGGTGGTTAAGCTAATTCCTTATATAGATTACAGATGTTCATCAGTATCAGCTGTGGTGAAAATGTTCTAATGTATTTCACTCAGTTTTGGATAACTTTAGTTTACGGTAGCTATTTGGATTAGTTTTTAATGGTACAGAAAAGACCTCTGATTATACAGTACAATTTTAACCTTTTAAGGTCCAACTGAATTGAAGTGTTATAACATGAAGGGTAAAGAATGTTCTGGACAGTGGGAGGAGTTTAGTGTTTCCTCAGAACAACACTGAGATTTCAACAGAGAACGGCGGAGGAGAACCCAGTAAGCTGTTACCACGGGTAAGTTATTAAGTCTTATAAAATCCTTTTTCTGATAATAAAAAATATGTTTTTTTTTGGCTTTGTTCAGCTTATATGAAACATTGTCTTTTAATGTCAATTACATTGTCACTGGGACATTACCTTTCAAGGGCACAGAATTGTACCTTAATATAGAGAAAATAATTTGTACCAGTTCCTAAACAATGGTTTATACCTTCATTAGTACAAAACTGTACCTTTATTTCTGAGAGTGTATTAGTAAGACAAATTCGTTTAATACTATGTTAGAATTCTACAGTTTTATTCTACTATTTTTCTCAGATAGTTAGTAACCCTGAAGTTGGTTTAGTGGAATTCAGGTTACACATTTTATAGGCATTTAATGTTTAGTAATTTAATTAAGTGAATTAGTGATGCCACGGATTCAGTATGCAGATTAAGTATCAACTGATACTGGCAAAAACCGTGGATCAGACATCTGAAGTATCATGCTGGCTATCAGATCCTGTAACAAATGACAAAAGTTGGAATTGAATTCAGAAAAGTAATAAACAGTTTGACTGCAAAACGAGACAAAAGCCATTTTAGATAGCTTGGTATTTTTGGTCTGTTCAGGTGCTGTCGGGCACATCGGTGAACGGATACTCACCACCCTGGAGATATATCCGTCATTTCTGTGGCAGTTACTTAAGTTATGATTAACCTAATCTGCATTCCTTTGGACTGTGGGAGGAAACCGGAGTACGTGGAGGAAACCCACCAAGAACATGCAAACTTCACATGCACAGACCCGGGTATCGAACCGAGGTGCAAGGTGATGGTGGAGATATATAGAGTACTTTAATAATTCCAAAAGGAAATTGTATTTTTTTGTACTCAGACACACCAGGCTTTCTATGACAATTTTTAAAATATTCTACTTTTAGAAACTTGCACTGGTTTTGCAGCATTTGGGAGTCTTGATGCCCCACTTATCAAGGCTAAATAATAATTTAGCCCACTTAATATTATTTCCAAAAGATAATTAAACAGAGATTCTCCAATCAGGATTTCTGAGCTGTGGTAACCTTATGGAACCAAAAATTCAAGTGAACTACCCAAGGGGAACCGATATTTGTGGAGGAGGAGGAGGCTTATGATGGTATTAACTGAACTTCATTGTTTTTATTATTTTTTCATGATCTTCAGCAGTCTTGGTTTTCTGTGCAGCAAAACTAACACGTTTTTTTCTTCTTGCAAGTTGCTGCTAGTAACTCACTGCAGAAATCACAATCAAACCACGAGTGTTCAAAACTCAACCAACCTATTATTGATACTAAATTGCATATTTACACCATCACAAACACAACTGTGGGCTGATTTATGTGGGAGGTGGATTTATAACATTTTGCAAAAGCAAACCAAGTTCACACTTTTGAAATAAATATTTTGGCACCCTTGTCTCTCAAAGTAGCCAAGCACAAAATCATTTCTATTGATTTGTAAAGTTTCTTTTGTCTTATGGGTAAAAAAAGAAAAAAATGATCTCATTTTATAGTCAAACTGTTCTAATTTATTATTTGTTGAAACTAGTAATGTTTGCATGTTAAAGGGATTTGACTACTTTTCCTTGTGTTAGTGTTGGTTTGATTCTTTTCATACCTGGAAGTATATTTAATTGTGTTTACAGTGTAAGTACTTTCTAAATGCTTAACTGTGAAGTGATACAGTAAAAAAATCTGGTTATGTGAGGTGTTCCAGTCAAACCGGGACTTTTGGTTGCGCAGTTATGAGAGTTATGAGAGTAGTTATTAGAGTAAAAATTACCGCTATTTCTCTACATCACTAGTATTTTTTGTCTGATTTCTTTCAAGCAGCTGTATTTCTTCCAGATTTCAAAGGATTAAAATCGAATCTAATAAATATTGAACACTGTGTAATTTCGTTATTGACTGTTTAAATGTTGTGTGTCATACCAAGATGTTTCTTTTGCTTTACTCTCCAGTCCAGTAGGTGGCGGTATTTCACCAACCACCCATAAAACAAAGATGAACAAGGAGTACTTTTCGAAAAATAATTTAAAAAAAATTATTTAAAAAAAAAGGTTTGCGGAAAAAGTAAGTATGAGGGGTGTTCAAATCAAACCGGGACTATTGATTGTGCAAAATAACAGAGCACAGTTTATTTCATTATACTGCTACACTAGTGCACTTATCCCAGTGTTTCATTTGTCCTTGGATATCCTCAAGGTAGAAAGTTTGCTTAGTACGCCAGAGCCCTGATTGGACTGCCTGCTTCACGTCTGAAGCGCTGGCCTCCCAGGAACTCCTGTAAAGGCCCAATCATGTGGAAATGTCTTGGAAGGAGGTCAGGACTGTACTAGGTTGTGACAATAACATCCAGCCGAGTTCCTGTAATGTGCAAGTGGTGTTTGTGAACATTTGTGTGCACAGTTCTCACAGACATTTGCATCTCTTCTGCAAGTTGCCGACAAGTTATCCATTGACCTTCAAGGATCAGGAATGAATGTTCAGTGGGCTCTGAGCCACCTCCACTGGGATCGTCATTCACAGGCGTATGGCCTTCTATAAAACTCGTGCACCGTTCAAATGTTTTACTGTCTCATCACCGTACTGTGTCTTCTGTAAATGGCATTCAGGTTATGCCTTCATCACAAGTCCCAGTTTGACTTGAACACCCCTTGTAATGTTTAAAGGACAACAATATGGGACGGGTATCGATAACCGCTAATATGCAAGAGTTCTGTAGATATCAGCATCAGAAAAGAAAGAATAGGAGAAATTGTATTACATTATCTCGTGACTAAAGTTTTAATGCATGATCATATTTTAACCAGTGGCGATGTACTGTAGAAACTGAAGGACTTTACATTGCTGTTAAACGAAAATTATACTAATTCCAAACTCGCCACCCATCTCAACCCATCTCTGCAGGCCTGAACTACAACACACACACACAGCCCATTTCACAAAATAAGTAGCTCTGTCCACACAGCTGGGACTGAAAATCCCAGACTCGACATGTATTTACATGCAGAAGAGAGAAGCAGTCCAAGGTGCTCATTTCGTTATACATAATGTGTAATTGCTGCTGTGAGTGGATAGAGGCTATAAAAGACCTTTTCTTTTTTTTCCCCTCCTTCCTCATCCAGGCTCAGCACTGGCACAGCTCCAGTTTTGTGTGTGTGTGTGTGTGTGTGTGTGAAGCCTGTTCACTCGATCTGGCTGTTGCTAAGCAAAGCCAAACCAAACAGAGGTAGCAAGAGCCACAAATTGACAGACGGGTGTACATTTACAGACTCCATAGGCCTCTCCTTGTTTACTTACCGACTATTTCTGTACAGTCCAAGGTTTAATGCCACATGCACGTCCAGAAAGAGTCAATTAGCTTAGCCGTGATTAAAACGGATTTAATCGTATTTGGGTCAGTGAGTGATACTCGTTTTCAGAGATCTCCGATGAGAATAAGAAAGGAAAGGAGCTGAAAGGTTTCAGTCACACTTGTCTTTTTTTTGCCCCCTCTACAGGACATTTGGTTTGGGTTTTAATGTGGTTTAAAGGAGCAGGGGTATGACTGGACTGCATTCATAATGTGCTTTCTTTTCACTACACCATACATTCCTTTATAATGATTCCCAGGTGGGCAGTGAACACAAAAGCAACCCCCCCCCTTCACCTCCACCACCATATTTTAATTACGCTTGCTGTAATTCTGAATGCCTCAGGGTTAATGTAACAGCTTTGATTAGCCTATTGCACATTTAGCAAAGGCTATATTCAAAAATAGACTGAGTGAGCCAGTAGGCTTATTGCAGACAGAGCACCCTTATACTCTCAGAAATAATTAATCTGTTTATTTAGGATAGCAGGAAATGTTTCAAAATATTGCAATTTGGGTTAATGAATGTTCAGTCTGTCAGGGTTGTTTTTGGAACATTTCGACATATATTTTTGCAAACCTATTTACAACGTTCCTGCAACATTTTCAATTCCCATAAAATTTAGTTTATGGAAAATGTTATATTTCTGTAGTAGCTCTGGGTTCTTAGGCACTTGTGAATGCAATATTAAAGGAAAAAAACCTAATATAGCACCATGTTATAGAAAAAAGATCAATCAAAGGGTGAAGTGTTGAAACTGAGTTACTGAGTTACTGTTAAAGCTCTGATGTTGATTATTTTCCAATAATGGAACATCCTGCTTGTGCTTTATCCCTCTCATACCAACGTGACGATTTTGTCCTTATTAAAACAACAAAACCAGCTTGATTTGATCCATTTATTTACATTTTATATTTCTAAAGTGAAATAAACAAACAAATAAATAAAAAGTATCACGTTTGTGTAGTGGTTAGCACTGTGGCCTCAGGGTCGAGGGTTCGATTCTCACCCTGGGTCTGTGTGTGTGAAGTTTGCATGTTCACCCCGTGCTTGGTGGGTTTCCTCCAAGAAACTCTGGTTTCCTCCCACAGTCCAAAGACGGTGTATTTGATAATGTGTACAAGATAAGCAGTATAGAAAATGAATGAATAATTAAATAAATAAACAAACAACACTATTATATAAGCATTTATACACAATTGGTGCATGTTATTA
>JAQMYK010000023.1:4687532-4700752 GCA_030014345.1 Clarias buthupogon | reverse complement strand
CTGCAGAGAGCTGGGACTAAAGTAACAAAGGCTACCATCAGTAACACACTGCGCCACCAGGGACTCAAATCCTGCAGTGCCATTTAGCATTTAACATAATAGTATATCTGAGGTTATCCTACTGAGAAAATGTTATTTTTCAACATGAGAAATATTTTATGCTTAATGTATACATGAAAAGACAAGCATGTTCATTACATGAATGTCCTCCCAGGGTAGAGATACTAAGTTATGACAGTTTAGTAAAAACAAAATAAAATAATAAAAGTCAGATCTTGAAGTGCATGGATTAGATGATCAGCAAACAGGATATGAGGTACTTGGGTCAAAAAGACAACCAGCTCATAAATTTTAGCATAGCAAGTTCAATGTCATGTCACTCAGAACTGAGTGGTTAAGTCACAACTGGTTGGGAGTCTGGAATCTCTAAATAAAGGTAAAGGTGTAATTGGGAACAGGTGTGCTGCATCAGAGAGTTGGGCGTGGTGAAGGAGAAAAGGAAGTGCAGTGCTGGGTGGTGTAGTCCGTGGTGGCCATTTTTGTAGGCTGCAATGATTAGAGCTAGATAGATAATGATAAATGACTACAATAACGTATAACATAGAATATATAAGAGAAGATAAATGTTTTTGTGTTTATATAGTTAAAAGTTTGACTTTTTTTTGAAAAATTATTTTCCACATCGTACATTAATCCTGAAGAAGTATGAAAGAACACATAAAGAATTATATAGTAAACAAAAAAAGGTGTTAAACAACCGAGAATATGTTTATATTTTAGATTCTCTCATCAGATTCACATGGTAGTCACTTGATGAATGGTTTTCAATTCACAGGTGTGTCTTGTCGAGTGTTAATTTCTTTCCTTCTTAAAATCCATCAGTTGTCTTCCCCATTAATGCTACTACAACTACACTGAAAATGCACTCATTACTTTACTTTAAGAAGTACGCAGAAAATGTCATGAACTTGAAATGTATCCCCAAGTGCAGTCGCCAAAAAGAACAAACGTTATGATGAAACTGGGTCTCATAAGGTCCATTCCAGGAAAGGAAGACAGGAGCTACCTCTGCTGCAGAGGATCAGTTTATTAGAATGATCAGCTTCAGAAACCACCAATTTACAGCACCTCAGATTAGAGCCTACATAAAATGCTTCTCAGAGTTCAAGCATGACATATTTTAACATCTACTGTTCAGAGGAGACTGTGTAAGTCAGGCGTTCATGGTTAAATTGTTGCAAATAAACCATTAATTCAGAACAACATGCAGAAGAAACATAGGGAATGGATTTTAGATCAGTGTAAAACTGTCCTTTGGTTTGATGAGCCCAAATGTGAATTTTTTTTTTGTTCTAACCTCCATGTCCATGTTAAATGTAGAGAAGATGAACAGATGGTTCCTGAATGTGTGGTTCCCACTGAGAAGCGTGGAGGTGTGATGATGTGGGGGGTGCTTTGCTGTTGACACTGTTGGTGACTTAGTCAAAATTGAGGGCAACCTTAACCAACATGGCTACTACTATGGTATGTAAGAGCTATTTGTCCAAGAAGTGTGCTGCATCAGATGACCTGGCCTCCACGGTCATCCAATCTAAATCCAGTTTAGATGATTTGGGATGAGTTGAACCAGAGAGTGAAGGAAAAGCAGCCAATAAATACTCAACACCTCTGGGAATTCCTTCAAGATTGTTGGAAAACCATTCCAGGTGACTACCTTATGAGGCTGACTGAGAGAATGCCAAAAGTGCAGTGCTGTCATAAAAGCAAAAGGTTTGCAGAATCGAAAATATTAAACGTATTCTGGGTTATTTAACACATTTTTGTTGAATACATAGTTCCACATTTGTTCTGTCATAATTTCAATGTATTCAGTATTAATATGCAATGTTGAAAACCACTGAATAAGAAGGTATGTCCAAAATTTGGACTGATACTGTACAAGGAACATCGGTGAAATAAGTAAATTAACCGAATTCATAAAAAGTGCTGTGTAACATGTCATTTACATTTGTAAAAATGGAAAAGTAGTCGGAGTGTGAAAATTGAGCAGTGCATAATATGCGATGAATGTTCAAGTCAAACTTGGACTTGTAATGAAATTTCTTTTGAATGAAAGCATAAAATCGATGTTGCGAATGTTTTAAAGATGTCTGCAAATGATGGTCCTGGCTGAGGTGACTCTCAGCCCACTGCAGTCGTGACCATGAATATTCCGTGAGTGGAAAGCCTGATCCTTGAAAATCTATGGATAATTTGTGGAAGAGACTCATCTGTCTGTGGAAACTGTACACACAATCATTCACCAACACCACTTGCACATTACAGGAACTCAGACAGGAGTTATTGTCACATCCTCTGTACAGTCCTGACCTCGGTCCAAACCATTTCCACATGTTGGTTGATAAAAGGAGTTCCTGGGAGGCCAGCATTTTAGTCAGGAGCAGGCAGTCCAAACATGGCTCTGGCATACTGAGGTACTTTCTACCTTGCTGGTATTCAAGCACTAGTGAAACACTGGGATAAGTGCATTAGTCTAGCAGGGGATTATATGGAGGAAATAAAGGGAGTGTTATTCTGCACAAACAAAGTCCTTGTTTGACTTGGACACCACTCATATGCATTCATTATGTCATGGTAATATTGGGCTTGCAATGAATTTGGAGAACTTTATATTTAAGTGTTTTGTTTACCAAAATTTTTGAAACACGTGATTTTTAAAAGTGTGTCGAATCAACATTTTATTGCAACATTCACTGACATTGTGTACCCCTTTTGTGTAGTGTAGGTAGAAACAAAGTGTAAAGATTGATTTCTGTTGTTTATGTAGCATCCTTTATTTATGCATTGCTCAGTTTCCTCATCTGTGGTTCATATTTGTGTGTGTGTGTGTGTGTGTGTGTGTGTGTGTGTGTGTGTGTGTGTGTGTGTGCGCACTTGATTGAAAAGCCGTAGATTTTAGATTTTGGCCGTTCAGGTCCCCTGAGACAAGTCATGAATCTATAGCAGGAGGCAGGATGTGTCTGGCAATATATGAGCACATTTTAATGAGAAATGTGCTGTTAAAGGAAAAAACGATGGTTTTGTGGGATTGATGTACACACTGCTGTTAATGCTGACGCTCTCAGACAGACGGTTAATTTTTGTACAGCTTTTGTGCTTGAAAAAGTGATGCATTTCACATGGCTGCAAATTAAATCATGGCATTTTATTGCCAAACTATAATTTTTTTTTTAAGAATGAAAAATAGACTATTAAATATACACCTGCTATCTAAATATTCAACCTATCCAGTTTTATTTATGATTTTGTTTAAGAGTTTAGTGAAAGGTTTGGATAAGACAGGGGGAAAAAATCCTATCATGTCCCTAATTTTATGTGGTTTCCAATGGAGTCTTTCTTTGCCACTAGCAAGTCTGTGTTAGCATGTTAGCTAAAACAGAGGATAAATAGACACCAAGACACCTCAGTTAGCTACTACAGAGAATTAAAAAAAGAACATAAATCCAAACAGTGTGAGACTTTAGCTAAAACTCAAAACAAGATTAAAAAAAAAAAAGCATGGTCTTTTCAAAATACCTTAAAAACGTGGTATCAGCTTCCTATATGTCTATGCTAACAAAACTCTATGCTAGTGTTGCTATCTTCTGTTGACATGTAGCATCAGCTATTGTTGTTATCTGGATATTCACTGTTCAGAATTAGTTACAGTAGCTTATAAAATAAAATTAGTTGTAATTAATTAGCTTATAAAATTACATTTAAATTAAATTAATTATGAAATTAGATTACTTGCTAACATTGTACAATTGTTAAAGCACTGAGATGCTTATGTGTGTCATGCATCACAGGACGGAAGTAGGTCGGTATGGTCTGCACTGGGGAGAGAGCAGCTGTCTGCTAAAAACCTTGTTCAAAACCAGCTACAGAAGCAAGAAAACACATCTGATAATGCTGTATTCTTAAACAACACTTAATACTTGCTTCACAGTCATTCTGAATTGTGTTGGTTTATTAACACCTAAGGCGAGCTACAAACTAGCTTCTAACACAAAGCTGAATCCCAAATTTCTCCCTTAACCCTAATCAAGGGCACTACTTGCACCCTTCACAATGGACTAGCTCTTGCTGTGCCCTCAGGTCTACAAACACATCACAGGTATGCTGATAACCTGCACAACAGCACTTCCTCTCTTGTGATATTTCTTAATTATAGCTTCTTTGACAGTTTTTCTACAAAGCTTGCTGTAGGAGATGTTCCCTTATCAGAGGCACAAGCAAGCTCTATTTCTTCTCTTCAAGCTGTGCAAATCATTTATTCTGTGATTAAACTCTGAACTTTAACAGCTTTTTACATCACCCATGATGATCTTTTCATACCTGCTGAGAATAGAGCCTGTGGAATTTATGCTGCATTCAACTTGACACAAAAGAGAAAACTGTTAAATTCTAAACTTGGAATAATAATTATTATATTTTAATAATAAAAAAAATGCTTTATATATATATATATATATATATATTTTCTTCTTGTTAGCAATAATGTAGCCCCTTATCGTTCATGAATATGACATTCTGAGTTCTTTTTATATTACAGATGTAACCAGCCATCATGTGTACATTGATTGATCTTTAGTAAATACTGTTCTTATACAATACTCCAGCATAAGCTTATTTAAAAATGAAGTGATTATCATTTACTGATTTGAGCTGCCACATTAGACCGTAAAATTAAAGCGGCACAAATCAGTACCAGCAAAACAGCATTGGTCAATGACGGATTAAAAAAAAAACAACTGCATATACAGAATTCCTGCAGTGTGTGTCAACGGCCAAGGCTTCAGACATCAAACTGGGTTTATGTCAAATAGAACCAAAGTTCATCATCATTAGTTTTAAAATGCAGAAATTCTTACTGCTATGGGAGTACGAAAATGGCGGCACAACAATGTTGTATTCGTGTTACTTTTGGTCACAAAAACAACCATAAAATCATGTGATCTTACTATACTGTATGTTTCTGTGATATTTCTTTGCCTTTGTTACCCATTTTTAAACTTTTTGCTCAGTCATGTTTGTGTAGTAGATGAAAATGGAATAAGATTATTCATCATTTTGCCTAGGTTGTGCTGGGGAAAAAAGGATATGTTAATCTATACTCAAAATCCTGAGCCCAAAGTCGTCATCATCATCTATATGGCTTTATCCTGTATACAGGGTTGCAGGGGGCCTGGAGCCAACCCCTGGGGCATGAGGCGAGGGATACCCTGGATGGAGCGCGGATCAGTCACAGGGTGCACACACAAATTCACACACTACGGCCAATTTGGGAAACCAATCAGGCTAATCTGCATGTCTTTGGACTGTGGGAGGAAACCAGAGTACCCTGAGTAAACCCACCAAGCACGGGGAGAGCATGCAAACTCCACACACACAGACCATTGAGGCGGGAATCGAACCCAGACCCTGTCGGTGCAAGCCCACGATGCTAAACTATAAAGGATATAGGACAATGAGTTCAACTTACAATCTATTAGTCAAATGTACTTCACTCTTCCTCAAACACCACGGGTTCTAAAACTTGCTCTTACCCCTAGTACACATTTCTCGTATCATGGTAACCTGCTGAGCCGGGCCTCTTCCATAACATGGCGCTATGATTTCAATATATCTCTCTTGCATTCTAGAGGCCATTGTTTTATAATTTCTCATAAATATGGTGATGGACATCACTGGAAAATGTTGAGTCAGAAAAGACTGACTGGCTGTTAAATTATCACAAGAATGCCAAAAAATAATAAAAACAATACAGCAACACAATCACTAAAAAAACAACAGGAATATTTCCATATCTATATGTTTAATGTGTTTTAGGATGGAGGTTTGATTTAAAGCTATCATTACTACTAAGCCATAATACTAAGCCTAATGTGAATAATATGTAAGGATATCCAAAGGTCATACGTAGTGCAGAGTGAATTCTCTATTGTCTAGGCACACACACACACACACACACACACAAAGGAAGAGAGTGAGTGAGCAAATCACACTGCCACAGGGCGAATCTGCCCATGTTTCAGTCTGCAAAATGATTTATTTGTCTCTGTGCGGACATTCAGTCTTCTGCTGCTATTCACTCCGTATTGCAGAGGTGGACGAACAAGGCATTTCGGAAAAGTGTACATGAGCACTGAGTTGTTTCTGGAGGGGGGACTGGGCTTTGTCAAATAGAAATAAAACAGATGCATTTCTATTCATCAGGGTGAATTTAATTATTTATTTATTTATTCATTCATTCATTTGAAGAAAGTCAAGAATCGGTTCTTTTCCATAGTAAAAGAGATAAATAAATATATAAGTAAATACAATTGCATGGAAAGGCATTAGAGGGGCAGCTGTGTATTAGAGACAAAATGCAAAGTTCATGTACCTCCAGTGCATCGGTATAAAAAAAATCTAAGGCTCTCTAAGGACCATGAGAGAAAGAGAGAGGGTGAGAAACGGAGGGAGGGAGGAAGGGCGGGAGGGAGGGAGGAGTGCACACAACTCTCATCTCCTCTGATTCACTTTGACACTTGAATGACATGGTGAATGGTTGCTGTGGTAACAAATGTGTTGAATTTATGCATGTGATTTTTTTTTTTAACCCCCTTCGGTCGTTAGCCTGAAAAAAGAAAAGAGAGAAGAAAAAAAAAACGCAGAAATGTGACTAATGGTATGATGTGTGTTAAATATGTGTGTGTGTGTGTGTGTGTGTGTGTGTGTGTGTGTGTGTTTGTTTGGTGTGGTGTGGACATAACATTTTGCTGCCATTTCTTTTAAATTAAATAGCAATCATATTTTCAGCTTGAATGTTAATACAGGGTAAGCAGCAATTTTACAGCAACATTTTGCACCATTTGCAGATTTTATTTGCTTTTTTCCAAAACGTCAGGGATTACGTGAAGCAGAAGCACACTGCTCCTTTTTTATGATTTGTTTTAGAATTGTGATTTTGAACACAGTATTTGGAGTACATTAAAGTGTAACTTGCCTTTCACAGCTCTAAAATAAAGCTATATGCTCTGCCCACACACACACACACACAGCCTACACACTGATTAAGCAGTTAGACAGACTCCGAACAATAAGAAATGGATGTGCCATTGTTTGTATATTTTCAAACCATCATTGTTTTTCTTTTTATTACACGCAGTGAAGGTTAATCTCCTTCCAACAATGCCATCGTTCATTCTGTTTCATAAAGAAACCTACAAAAAAAAACAGTTGGCTCGCCCATCAAACGCGGACAAAAGCAATTCGTTTTTTTCCGCAGCTGAAGAATATTACAAACATATGACAGTGTGTAACTGCTAAGCCCAAGCCAAGACGATGTCAGAATAGGGAATAATGATATTGTTGCTCCCTGCAGGAGTCGAGTGCATTAATATCTCATTCAAAGCGTTCTGTTCACATCTGCTCGGCTCCGATCACAGAATTTATTGCCAATTTAACCTTTCAGAAAAGTGGATTAAATAGGGGTTCTGAGGTTCATCTCTCTCTCTCTCTCTCTCTCTCTCTCTCTCACTCAAACACACACACACTCACACACACACATGTAGTCCATAAATGATTCAAGAGTTATGTTATGTTTACTAAGCTTCAACAAACAGTATAATGTCCAACATTTTATACATTTTGTTAATTATACAGTATACGCAGGGGGACATGTACAGCATGTTAATTAAGACTAGGGCTGTGCTTCACTTTTTGTAGAATATCATTCTTAACTATTTACGAGTGCATGTACAATACCGATCAAAAGTTTGGACACAGGTTTGGATCCGCTTTCTACATTCCAGAACGATACTGGATTTTTTTCAAAACTATGAAATAGCGCATATGGCATTAGGTAATTAAGTAACAACAACAAAAGCAAGAACAATCAGTTGTTATGTTAAGAAATTAATGTCAGCTGTTCTAGAACGGTTCTTGCATGAACAGTATAGTCAAGTGTGTTTGCAAAACCCATCAAGCACCATGATGAAACTGACTCGCATGAAGACCGAAACCTACCTGTGCTGCAAGGTTCATTTGGAGTTATCAGACTTAGAAATCACTAATTAACAAACAGCACCTCAGATTAGAGGCGTTGTGAAGCTTTACAGAGCAGAAGTAGCAGATACATCTCAATATCAACTGTTCAAAGGAGATTATTGTATATTTTGGATAAATGCCTTCAGTATTGTTTTACAGTGAAAAAAGTAATAGAAATTAGGAAATATCATGGAATTAGAAGGTTTGTCCAAACTTTTGACTGGTACTGTATATACTGACTATCACCCAACACTTGATATTGATCAGATACAGATATAGAATAATCTACAGTCATATTTTGGTTTCAAAGGGACTTTCTTGTATTTCTTATGCAGTCTTGAGGAATAGTTCTCCAGGCTTTCTAAGTACTTTTTTTGTCTCTTATGTTTAGTCCAGGTCCTGTACCTGAGCAGTTTCAGAGGATTTTTTTTCTTTTTCTTTGCTAAGCCACATAGTGACCTATGAATCTTTTGAGCATAAAAAAATAACAAAGAAATCTAACTTAAGGCATGAACCAGTGTGAAACAGGTGCAGATGATGGCAGATGATCGGGCCGGTGATTAGTATACCACTGATGATGAATGGTATGAACAGATAAGAGGGGAAATAAGGTTGAGTGAGCATAGTAGACCTGTCATTTCTTTTCTTTTTTTTCATTTATATGAGGAAAGTGTTAAGTTACATCATTACTCTTATAGAGCATATGTAAAACATATACAGCTAAAAGTTCATTTCCTCTCTGGCTCACTATACTGAGGCTTTAAGTCAGATCTTTTCTATCTTTCTTTCTGCTGAGGCTGTTACATAAACAACCAATTTTAAAATTATAGCTTTAAGCACTTTGCAGCCTGTCACAGTAAAACATTTGTTCCCATTTCTGTAATTGAATCTACTTCATTTAATTTAATTCATTTTAATATGAAGAAATGAGGGGTGGCTCAAGACTTTTGCACAAACTGTTTTTTGTATGTTCACTGCCCATCCAAAAAACAACAACAACAACAACACAAAAAAAGAGTCACCACCTGGATTTAACTAAGCGAATAGGCTTCAATTGGATAATTACTGCACTAATATTAATATGATTCACCTGGCAACAAGTTATTTAACCTCAACTGATGCAGTGTGTAGCTTCTCATTTCTTAAACAGCCATGTTTGAAGGCACATCAAGCAAATTGTCCTGCATCAAGCAAAGAAAACAAATAAGGAGAATGATCAACTCCAATGCATTATTAAAACGGAAGGATAATAATCAGCCATCATCTTTGAGGAAGAAATGTGGGGGGGGGAATAAAGAATGGTCAAGGTCAGAGATCAATTCAACGTTTGATGAAATCAAATAAAGCAAACAGTAGAACTCCAGGCTATGTTTAACAGCGACAGTAAGAGTATTTCATGCAGGCCATAATTAAAGCAAATGTTGGTTCAACAAAATATTACAGTGTGTGATTTCTATTTTTTGGCCAGGCATGTAATACATGGATGGATGCATGTTTGCTATCCAGATATGGTCCTATTTGATGTTTCAGAACATCTACAAAAAAGTTCTCATCACTTTATGGTATATAAGTTATAAACCTGTTTCCCAAACACACTTATTTATACTTTGAATTGTGAATTAATTTTACGACCACTTATCCTTTGTTGGGTCACAGGGACCCTGTAGCCTATTCCAGAGAACAAAGAGTACACACTGGTTTGTGTGCCAACCCATTGCGTGTACACACACACACACACACACATACACACAATGGTTAATTTGGAAATGGCAATTAGCCTACAATACGCACCTCTGTGGGAGGAAACCCACCAAACAGATAACAACTGAGGCTTTTTTGTACTTCATTTTAAGTAAATTAGACAAAAAAAAAACTTTTTATATTGCTGAGAAACCCAAAACCTCCTCTGTTCTGAAGACTTTCCCATGGTGGAAAATGTAACATGCTGAAATCCAGAATACTCTTTTCCAAAATTATACACTTGGATATAATTATACACCGCAGCTTTATCTCAGACTGTTACTGGGCCGTTATAAATAGGATCGACACCTTCTGACCAATCAGATTCGAGAATTCTGTAACAGCCGTCTTGACAGTATTCCTGGCTACAAAGCAAATCACATGTTTATAATAATACGCTTGTTCTAATAGCTTGTTGTTTCTATAGAAACGGCTTGTTTGCAGGGACTTGTATGGCGAATTGTTAATTTTTTTTTTACTATCAATGATAAATACATATTTTTTTTACATTTATCAATGATAAATGTAAAGAAACAGAAATGTTGTAAGGAGTCGGTATTTTAAAAGTTGTGGAAGGCGTCTCCAGGGGCAATGCTTTCTCAGAGCAAGCTTCCATGACATCATATGATTTTATTCAATTGTTTGTGATGACATCCATCCACAACATCAAGACAATGTTTGTTTTTGTTTTTGATTTAACTACTTTAATGAAATGCAATGTTGCAAATTGGTCCTGGAGTAACGTTGTTTCGTTTCACTGTGTACTAAACTGTATATGGTTGAAGTGACTACTTGACTTGACTAAATACAAACTCAAAACAACCAAATATCAATATTTTATTACAGTATTTATGCTGTTTATTCTCTAATCACACAGAGTATGACTGTCTATACATCTGTGGTCTCTTTATGGTTTATAATTTACAATAGAGTTCGGGGGCAGCATGGTGGCGGTAGCACTGTAGCCTTGCACCTCCAGGGTTGACTGTTTGATTCCTGCCTCGGGTCTGTGTGCATGGAGTTTGCATTTTCTCCATGTGCTTGGTGGGTTTCCTTAGAGTATGCTAATTGGGTGTGTGCATGAGTGCTGTGTGATGGACTTACACCATCCCTTGTTCAGGAAGTCTCACTGGGATAAGCTCCAGGCTTCCCGTGACCCTGTGCAGGCTAGTTGGAATAGAAAATGAATGAATGAAATGAATGAGTTCAGAAATCCTGAATAGAGAACCTAAAAAACAACAGCGTGTGTGCCTCATGTCATTTGAACATACTGCGTTCACATTTCTCTTCAGAATTGGAGAATTATCTACAGTATATATTTCTATGTTAAATACTAGAGTAAAGTTCATTATTGGACCCAAATGCAGCAAAACTGGTGCTAATGATAGACGAAGCAAGAGGCGAGAAGGAGAAGTATTGATTTAGAAGTTAAGCTAAAGGTTATTACACAACACAAAGGTGGAAAATCAGTAAACAGTATTGCTCGCAGTTAAGTATGGTGTACACACGCTCTGCTGCTACACTGCAGGATCTACACCAATCAGCCATAACATTAAAACATTAACATTAACATCACTTTTGGTTCCTGATTTGGGTTCCTGATGTGCGACTGTGGCTGTGCTGGGGCATGACTGCACAAGACCTTTGGTGGTGTGCTGTGTTGTCTGGCACAAGGATCCTTTGGGTGCTGTGTGGTGGGAATCAGACTTGTTTGTCCAGTCTATGGAACCCCCCACCCCGCAACCCATTAGCACCCAAAGGATCTGCTGCCAACATCCTGGTGGGTTACGGGGTGGGGGTTGCATGAATCAGATTGTTTGTCTGGCACGTCCCACTGGTGTTCGTTCAGATTGAGATCTGGGGAGTTCGTCGGCTGGGTTGTGACCTTGGCATGTTGGCCTTCTGGGTAGGCTGTGGTGCACTGGTTGTTTCTCTCATGGAGGCACTGACATTTTCCGGTGATTGTATGGGCTGACCTTTGGTTCCTGCTGGCATGGGGACGACATGCATGCCCATGATCATGTCACCAATTTACTGGTATATAATTAATTCATGCATTCATGTTTTATACTCTAGACAGGATGACAATCCATCGCAGGTCACATGTTCAGACACCTCACACTCATACAGTACATTGCTCTGGGCAAATTGGGAATAGCAGTTAGCCTAATTTGCATGTCTTTGGACTGTCGGAGGAAACCCACCAAGCATGGGGAGAACATGCAAACTTCTTGCACACAGACCCTGAGGCGGGAATCGAACCTGGACCCTGGAAGTGCGAGGCCAAAATACAGTATGCCACCATGCCACAATTGGTATGTAAGTAGTAATTCATGTTAATGTGTTAATGTTATGGGTGATTGGGGTACAGCTTTGATAATTAGCTACACTTCTGTACTGGTCTTCAGAACTGAAGATTTTTACTTTGAGGTTTCTTAGCAACATGACATACCTGTGATTGACATTTTCACTGCAGGAGTATCTGTAGTATTTCAGAACTATAGTGTTTGGGTATTATTATATTTAGTGTTCACATTTCAGGGAGAAATGTTTCTTTAAGAATATCATCATTCTCCTTTTAGATTAAGAAGTTGTTTAGGGTGTGTGTGTGTGTGTGTGTGTGTGTGTGTGTGTGTGTGTGTGTGTGAAGGTGAGAAACGGAGAACACACCAGTGAATGTCCGAAGCCATTAAAACAAGGAATATTTCTGGTTGACTGAGCAATTCATTCTCAACATGTCACATTGAATTTCTTCCATTATAAAGCATTGTAGCTTTCCTCCTCTACAGGCAGATTGCCTGCTCTCTTTTTCTTCCCTGAAATATTGCCTCTCTCTCTCTCTCTCTCTCCTTGTTTCTTATCTAAAGACTCCAGCTCTCTTTGCTCAAAGCTGTTCTCTCACCGAGTACACACAATCATACAAACACACACGATACGTTTTAGCAAACTATTCATTTACATACAATAAAATGCAATCAAGTCATTTTCTGCATTTTTTTTTCTCTCTGACATTTAGTGATGAATAGCCTTTATTTTCTTGCTCAGTTTTAAACCCTTTCTTTCACGGTCTCTCTGTGTAATCAGACACTTGTGACAGGTTTGGTCTGAGTGGATTGATGTTGCACAGATAACAGATGGGAGACACAGTGGCAGGCATGTCAGAAGACACAGAAACAAGTGTCCATGTAGTCTTTCTTGCATTCTTATCACCGTGTGTAATCCCATACACGGCTGACAGGTGCATGAGACAAGACAGACCCTTGCAGACGAATCATGGATGTTTCATGTGATCATGATGTGTATGTGAATATGCATATGTTTTTGGTGAGTGTATATATATATACTCAGCAAAAAAAGAAACGTCCTCTGACTTTCAACTGTTTTTACTTTCAGTAAACTTAATGTGT
>JAQMYK010000023.1:4644889-4656637 GCA_030014345.1 Clarias buthupogon | reverse complement strand
TCTCTTTAAAATCTCCGGAAATTATTAGTCGGCCTGTAGGATGACGGGAAGCCTGTCACCTCTCCATGTTCACGATGTCTATTTGTACGATTTTGAGGCATTTCTACCTCTGTTACTTTTTGTAAACATACTTTTTTTAAAATCAGAAAAGTCATATTTCCAGCTTCTCGTCGTTATGTAGGACTATTACAAAAAAAGTATATAATGTACATGCTTTAAGTTTAAACGTGTGCACACCTGTCCAAACACTGCTTTACATGAACACACCCTGTTCGCAGCTCGCTCCAGTCCTGCTTCTTTACACAAACTAAACACGATAGATTTACATACGTTCCTGATAAATATCCAAATAGAACTGATTTGGTAAACACCAGGGAGAGGCGTTCAAGTCAAACCGGGACTTGTGATGAAACATCTGGTGAATGGAGTAAAACCGATCGACATTTACAGGAAACGTCGAGCGCGGTAAAGTGATGAGACTCTTAGCCGCAGAAAAAAGATTTGAACGGTGCAAACGTTCCAAACAATCCATTTAAACTATTTCGATCCTGGCCGAGGTGGCTTGGAGCTCAGTGTTTCTGTGAAAATTCCAGAGAGTGGAACGCCTGAGCCTTGAAAAATCCGATAACTTGTTACTAAGTTGCTGAACATACACATGGGAGTTATTGTGACATCAACCATACAGTCCTAACCTCACTCTACCTCATTTCCACATGTTTGTAATGTCATTAATGGAGTTCCTGTGAGGCCAGGATTTTATATGTGAGGCAGGCGCATATGAAGATCATGCAGATCATGGCTCTGGAGGTCTTCCTGGATGGTGTCCAAGCACTAGTGAAACACTGGGATAAGTGTAGCACGGGACTATATCGAGAAATCAAGCGAGGTTTCACTCTCATTCTGTAATTCTGCACAGTCAAAAGTCCAGGTTTGACCTGAACGCCCCTAAACAACGATAAAAAAAACGGTGCTTTTTCGTCTGGCGTCATAGTCTACATAAGATCTGGTGCATTGTTTATACCTTTTGTCCTCTGTAAGTTCCTGCACTTCCTTAGCGATACGGCAACACCGATACCCGTCGCCATGGCCACACAAAGTGTACTCCTGTTTGCGGTAAGAGAAAAACGCTCATCATCGGTAGAATGATCGAGTGTCGAAAGGAAAAAGTTCAGACATCGGCGATCACGTTTCAAACAGCAGCTCTTTAAAAGGAGTTCGAGTTCAAGAGGAAGCAGATGTCCATGTTTTGTTTTGGGTTTCTGAAGAAAAGTAAAACTTTCAGAGATTATTTTGTGTTGGGTTTTTTTTTTGTCTTTATTTAAGAGCTTCAGTGGAACTAATAGGAAAGTTAAGTAGTTACAAATGTGAGCAATGTGTACATCTGGGCACGCGGATGGCTCCTGGGAGTTCGGGGTATTGAGCATGCAGAATTTTTTGCTCTTACTTGTAGCACAAGAATGAAAATAAAAGCATGGGATCGCACTTGACGGCATTCGTACACGAACTTGATACCGACACTACACTGAGACACTTACGCAGAGGAAGTGACCTTCCAATCATATCACGTTCTCTTCAGAGAGATGAACGGAAATCAAATGAAGTGCTCATCTCTCTCTCTCTCTTTCTCAATCTATTGATCCTTGTCCTAGATGAACTTGGGCTGTAATGTGATTGTGGTTCCAGGATGAGAGAGTCACACTTGTAGTCATACAGCCTATAAATATATCCTATAAATCTCGTATAGCACGCCGTATTATGTGTCCGAAAGATTTTTCTGTCTAATGTGTCCTCTACTGCGGATTATTTCCAAGGCTAGTGCAAGTGTTAAATATGACGAATGTGTGGAGTTATTTTGCTGGCGAAAAAAAAAAAAGGAAAAAAAAAAGTAATCAGATGTTAATGCAATGCTGAGATCATTTTGAGAACCACATAGCTGTAATTAGATTTATAATCAGATCAAACTGATATTAGATCGCAAGTCATGCAAGCACAATATTCACAAAATCTTCCACGATTCATAATTGCTTCGCATTGTTCATATTAATATTACAAAAATCTTTTTTTTTTCTTCCTACAAGCCCTTTCATTAAAGCTATAGAAATATTTCTAACAGTGCAGTTCAAGATCTATAAACTCACAAAGTATACGTTTAATAATAATGTGTTTTATAAGGTCTACAAAAACATCTGGCAGATTATACCCTCATACAGAGTGACTTAAGCATCTGAGCGTTAGGGGCCTTGCTCAAGGGCCCAACTGTGGTTGTGGTGGGGTTTGAACCTGACACCTTCTGATCTGTAGTCCAATCCCTTAACCACTGAGCTCTATGGTTAAGGTGTTTTGAACTGCTGATCACAAGGTCCCAAGGTTCAAACCCCATCGCTGCTGAGCTGCCATTGTTGGGCCCTTGAGTAAGTAAGGTCCTTCACCCTCAACTGCCCCGATATAATCAGGCTATTAATATAAAAAGAGCAGAGCTGGCAACCTGACCCCGTAAGAACTGCCATTGAAATGACAGAAACCTAGTGGAGGGGAATATGTGGGCCCCAGTGGCGCATAGATGGACCCTTTACCTACCTGTTCCCAAGACACAAGGGGCTTGGTGTCACGTTATATTATACTCTTTGTCAATATAAAACCATTTATAACTGGTTAGAAACGAGGCATCAGCTGGCATAATGTCTACTTTCATCACTTTAGGTAATACTTTATGTGGTGTTTAATAAAAGGATACACAAAAATATACATAAGGATACATAAGTACTTCGTGACAAAACGGGAACTTAAACAAGCATTACTTTAGATAACACAGAGACCAGGTCAGTTGAGGTTTGTAGACCTGAGTGTGGTGTTCATAATGCATCATAAAGTCTTTATAACAGGGCTGAACGATTGGATTAAAAAAAAAAAAAATCGCATTACAATCAATTTGACACTTTAACTATTACGATTGCGATATTTAACTTTTTTTTAGCTAATAATGGCACTGCATTAAATTCATGGTTGCCAGGTTTTACTGAATTGTAAAAATCTACCATTGGTAAGTTTGGTAACGCTTAAAGACTTAAGTGACTTAAACCTACAGTACATATGGATTAAGATTTCATCATGTTTACATTCCACACATTTGGTCTTGGTGTCATGCTTTACCATTCATAGACCTACATACAGTAAGCTCTTCATTGCCTTCAACATAAATACCATTTATAGCAACTTTATTTACAAGGAATTGGCTATTATAGTCAACATTTGTCCAGTTTATAGCATTTAGTTTTTTAGTAGCCTTTATTCGTCACGTATACAGTACATACACAGAGAAATTAATTTCTTTACATTTCACAGGTATGAAGATGGAGTCAGCCATGATTCGGTGTCTCTGTTGTAGATGGGGTTAAGGGCCATGCTCAAGGGCCCAACAGTGGCACCTTGGTGGAGCTCAGGCTTAACCGTTGCCCTTTTGATCAGTAACTCAGAGTTTTAACTTGCTAAGCCCATGCTTTTTTAGGTATTTAGGAATACCCAACACCTACTGTATATAAACTCTTTACTCTTTATAACAACTGACATTACTTACACTAGTATTTATGAAGCTTAATTTCCAGCATGATTGTCCTGGTTATTTAGGGCAGCGAATTCATCCTTGATGTCATATTACACTATTTGACAACACTTTACTAAAAACAAAAAGTAAAGTGGCCTTGAGTAGCTTTTACATATTGACATTATGTCTGGTTCACTAAAATAAATAAAATTTGTAATATACGAGTTTGTACCATTATTTATCTTTGTTTAACTGGATATTTTACTGGAGTGCCAATTTTGTCCATAATTGTTGATTGTCTAAGTGTACATTAAACCTACACATGCATTTATAAAGGCTTATTGCGACTGCAATATTATTTTCAATAGACCTTTACCTAAACATATTGTTCATAAAGCTATGTTAACTCTATATGAAACATTTAAAATGCGTTCTTTCCAACAGATTCAGCTACTGTATAGACGTAGACTTCTGTGGATCATGCACACATGCTCCATATATACTGTACTGAGGATTGTGTGTTCCGTTGCCAAAACACACAATCCCAACCCAATGGTTTCTAAATGAAACATTTTACAATTGGAAAATTCTGAGTGATACATCCAAGAGAGTCAGCGGCCAAAGTTTCAAAAAGATAAAACTGTGCTGTTGTAAAGGTGACAAGTGAAGTGTGGAATAATGCATTTGACACAGAATTGGCTCGTTTGCTTCTGCCTCTTCCACCTATATTCCATCCATGTGATTGATTATCTATATTGATAAAAGCAATTATGCTAATTTGTGCCTGACAGCCACCATTATCCAGATGAGATCAGCTGTTCTAGCACGTTGTACATCTTCAACCTCACCTCCTCTAATTGACCACACTAGCGTATCTTTCCAAACAGAAGCTTGATTTGATTTCCCATCGCCACGGCCTGAGTGACTTGCCGATCACGAGTCGAACCTGACTGGTTCCGGCCTTTTTATGGTAGAGAAATTGCCTGTCTGAAAAGTGCTCTGTGAGTCGGCTAGTTTATTTTTTGGGTTTTTTTCCCCGATTTCCTCCCTAATTTAGTCGTGTCCAATTTCTCCCCATCACTAGGGCGCTCCCACATTAAGGCTACTTCTACCACTTAGTCGGCAGGGCCGAAGACTATCACGTGTTTCCTCCGAACCACGTGACGCCAGCCAACCCCATTTTTTCGAACTGCTCACTCACGCACCGTTGGGGACGGCGTAACACACTCGGAGGACAGCACTATCCGCTCCTTCCGCTTGCGTGAGCTCACAGATGCCCCTGCTTGGCTGTAGAGCCGTGATTAATGTGGGAGCACGAAGTACCTCTCATCCCACCCTTCTGAGAGAGCTCGGCCAATCAGCTCTCTCTAGACCTCCGGCTGCGAGAGGTTACAGCATCACCCGGGAATCGAACCAGCGATCTCCGGATGATAGGGCGAGCACTTTACCACTGCGCCACTCAGAGGCCCGACTTGTTTGTTTTTTATTATTATTATTTTTTCATATTCTATTAAACTCTCCTGGTTGTAGACTACTACAACAGTTACCGTGCTAACACTTAGGGTCAAACGTTGCAGCTGATGAGAATGTTAATGCGCGAGAGTTTGTGGTTATTACAGAGGTCATATGCATGAAACAAAAAGGACTGAACAGAAGAAACCAGCAGCCATAAGTGGTGTTTTAATATGGAGCAAAACTAGAAAGTGAATCGATGAGGCCGGATCGACTCGCATAACAGAGCTGAGATCAATCAGCAGACAATAAGGACTCCGCATGAGACATTCGGATGCACTGAAACATGAAACATGCATAAGATATCAGCGCGGAACAACACGCATAGACGCATACACACATAGACAGTGCACACACACACACACGGAAGCCATGGAACTGTTGAGACAGTTTCTGATTGTGGATTAAAGCTATTGCCCTTGTAATGTTTGACCTGAGAGAGTTTCAGGACATTGAGGGATGTAATTGAATCTGGAAGAGTGAGGAATATGATATAAAGCCCAATGTGACTCATGTAGCAAAGCCATATTTCAAAAAAAAAAAAAAAAGATTTCCCCCCCCCTCCACTCCACTTACTAAATGAATGATGGCCATAGAGGGAGCAGATCAGTTGAGCTGAGGCATTAGTATCATGTTACCCTATTTGCTAGCACTACTTTAAGTCTACATTAAACCCATAACCACTGTCATAAACCAACATTAACATTGATAAAGGCTTTAGAACAGATAAAAGGAAAGTTTAAATATAAACTTCCAAAGAACGCACTTTGGTGGATAATATTGTGGGTGTTGAGGTCTTTACTTTATATAGTGTCCCTTAAGCAGGTACAGGTATGACCTGTGTTCATAGAGCTACATACAGTACAATCTCCACAGGTACCTTCATAATGCTGTATAATCATCTATGAAGGCTTATTCGCCAGCTGTTGAAATCTCCACATAAACCAACATGACCGTTTACAGTATAAAGACTTCAGTGCTGCTAAAAACTGACTTAACATGATAGTGTGTGTGTGAGCTGCGTTCATAGAGCTACATAACTATAATCTACCCAGGGTCCTTTATTTCAACAGCTGTTGTAAATAAAACTTTTGGAAATAGCATTGTTTTTTGTATGACAAATGTTCTAGTCTTACACTTACCGTTAATCTTCTGCTGATTTCAACATGTATGCACTGTCATAAAGGATAGTGTTGACATACTGTAAGTTGACATAAAACCTACGGAGCAGGTCAGCTTAGAACTCTGGTCTCATGTTTCAGTATTTGCTAACATTATACTACGCTATAAGGATCCTATGTTTAACCGTAGTCTTTTAAAACACTTGACATAAGCGTACATAAGCATTTATAATGGTTTATAATGGATAATGAGGTGCAACCCATCATAAGCACACGTACACACACTACTGGCAATTTGGAGACACTAAACAGCCTATAATGCATGTATTCTGACTGTAGTATGCACGGGGAGAAGATGGTGAGATTCAAACCGTTACCCCTGGAGGTGCAATCTCGTGTTGATCGATTTATACTTGAATTGATTCACTACATTTTGAGATATTTAGATAAACTTTCAAACTGTAAATGTTCTAAATTGATGAATTCTTAAAAAATATATCAGAGTCTTTGCACAAAATGAAAACTGTTTCCATCTTCCACACTTTGATAGTAGCATATCATGTCGACCATGTTCAAGCATGGGACGGGGCTATACATGTAGCTCCGCCCCAACTGTGCTGAGCATGTTCAACAACAGGCTTCTCACATTTTTGCGAGAGTAGCATTTATTCTACTTTTACGTTTATGCGGGGTTGGTAAGTTGGCAATACTGCCGCCTACTGGACTGGAGTGCGGTGCAGAAAGTTGGCAGGAAAACTTTGTATAAGGCAGGACTTTTTTAGAAAAACAACAACTATGTTACACGGCATATCAATGCATATTAGATACTTTTAGCAGTTTTTAACAAATGAGACAATGCTTGAGACAAATCAGGCAATAAACTGAATTGCATTTAAACTGAATTGAATCAACAGTTTGCCTGCGAATTAACCTCAACGATTAACGTATGGTATTTGTCATGGAAGGTCACGGAGACGTTATGGAGAACAACACCCTCCATTATATTTAGATAAGATAAGGAGAACCAATTCGTTCAGAGATGGTGAGCAGTGTCACCAAATCGTCTTGTGAGATTTCACAGGAATGTTTTTTTTTTCTTCTTCTTCCTCAAAGTCTCAACAGAAAGAAGCTCAAATTGCACCAATACAACTTATTCACTAAAGCATTTAGTCGAGGTTTAGAATGTCCTTATTCTTTCGCAACCTGAATATTATAACCCAACCCAAAGTTTTTTTATTTTTTACTTCCAGCCACCCAAAAAAACAAAATCTCATTGTTGAAGTAAAAGGCTGATCTGGAATGTTGATCTGTCAAGCGATCCTCCAGTTGTGACAACAGCCTCTGGTAAAACTAAGTAAGCATTTCCATCTCCTTAATTCCAGAAAGTCTGAGGTCTTTCCCAGTGCTTGTCTAACAAATATTTCAAGAGTACATACAAGACTATGGGAAAACTTTGCACTGACTATATAGACTATCTGCTATGTTTACTTTGCTGAAATGAATTCCTGTATATACATTAGCATAACAAATGTACGGCTTTTCAGCTTGAAGCTTAACAGTTGTTGCATCCAGCTGTATGGGTTCCTTCTGAGAATTTTAAGACTTTTATTGCATTAAATTAGATATTTTAGGACAGCGAGAAACTGGTGTCATGAGATCATTTTATCTACAGCCCTAATAAGCAGCGTGAGCACACAGACAAAGTGAGATTTCACTATGTCCATGCTTTTTTTTCTAAGATTATAGAAATTTCAGTATTTAGTATTGACGTTATAGAGCGTACAATGAATGTCCAGTAAGAAACAGGATGTTTCTTACTGGACATTCGTCTTACCTACGTCTTACATATCACGTCTTACCTACGTGAAATGCTGTTATTAGACCCCTATTCATCAAATTGTTATGAGCAAAGTAGCATAATGTAATCTTACATAAAAGGCATCTTCCTGGGCGTCACGGTGCCTTAGTGGTTATCACAGTCGCCTTGCACCTCTAAGGTCTGGGTTCGATTCCCACCTCGGGGTCTGTGTGCATGTTCTCCCTGTGCTTGGTGGGTTTCCTCCGGGTTTCCTCCCACAGTCCAAAAACATACAGATTACGCTCCCAAATCAAACATGTAAGTATGTGTGTATGCCCTGTGATGGATTGACACCCCGCCCAGTGTGTCCTAAGTCTTCTGGGGTAGGCTCCAGGCCCCCTGCGACCCTGTATACAGGATAAAGCGGTATAAACGATGTGAGTGCCATCTTTCTATGAGTGTGTAGAAACAAGCCACCAAAAACACAATGTATACAGTAGTACAATCAAATTGTCCTATATAAATAAACCAATTGTAAAAGTCAATTGGTTATGATTAGAAACATTTCTTTTATTAGGAGATGCATATAATACCAATACTATCTTGCCTGAAAAAAAAAGAAATCCCTAATTTTTCTGATACCAAAATACATTCAAAAGAAAAAAGGTGCTTGCACACTTACATGCTAAGGTGCAGGTACAGTACGTTATTTGAGCCTGGGGTTAAACAGAACAGAATAATTTATGAGAAAATGAGGAAGAGGGAAACATGCCAAAAACACAAACAAAGAAAAATGTTTTGTCCCTATAATAGATGCTTCGGGTTGGGTTGGGTTGGGGTGGGGGGGTGTGGGGGGGGGCATATATTTATATTTAATGAGTTCCAGTGTGAGTGAGATTTGATCTGTCTGTTGTCTATATGAGTTTTTTTTTATTAATATGTAATGATACTTTAATGACTCTGTTTCTAAATGTCATATAGTAAACAGGGTGCGACGTGTTTCTTAACAGACTCATTTTTTTCCTTTCTTTTATTTCTGCCTGCTGTTGCTGTACATTTCATAGTATTGATTAAAAACAACAAGAAAGAAGGTAATTCAATTTGTAACTTGTGCTGAAACGAGAGAAAATTTTATGTGCAGTAAAAGACAGACATAAATCTAAAAGCTTTAAACTATTAATGCAGCATTAAAGTAGCACAGTGTAAAGTCTTAACAGAAAGAAAATGAGCAATAAAGCTGGACTTCTTTTTTTTTTCAACCAGAAATTGCGTTATTATCATTTTGTTTTCCGCTTACTCACCTTTTATCTACTAATCTATTGTTTATAGCCTTTTAATTTCACCCAGACATCTGTTTTTCGCTTGTTTTGACATTTGGAAAAGTGTGGAAAGAAAGAGAAGATGATAGAAAAGCAAACCTCTGCCCTCATTAACGTTGAAAAGAATGAGTCGTCTGATAGCATGCGGCAGATGATGGGGTGAAATCATACTGAACTGATTATTCCATTAGTCTTTTGTCCGACCGCTCATTGTTGCGCTGCTGCGTTCTGTCGTCCCACAATGCTTTGCGGCTTTCGGGCCCTGACAAAAACAGCAGGTGTTCAAATACTAGCGAGCGAAGAGTTTAGAGAGCGAAAGTAAATAAAAGACTCATTTGAATGTGCAAACAGAGCGCGCTGAAACGACCGAGGGAAGTAACATCTTTTCGTTGTCCCTCGTCGACAAAAGTGAAAAGTGATCACAGGCTCGAGTGTTGATCGGCTCAAGCTTTCTTCGACAATAGTTTTTTTTTTTTCTCTCTCGACAGACACTCTTCCCTGTTTATCTTTTCTCATCCTGTAGGATTTCCTCCCAACAACCAGCACAGTTCTCGAGAACAGCTGTATGGAAACGGGGAAAAAAAACGGCTTAAAAAGTGTTCTTCCAGTTAAAACTCCAGCAAAAAGTCACCTACTAACACAAGGTGGCGGGTTAATATCAGAATCGGTTCCAAATACATTTTAATTATCTCCACCAAAAAAAAAAGAAAAAGCTAATACAAGTAGGAACAGCGCCATCACTCCTTCTCCGGAGATTTAACGACATCCGTTATACCAGTGCAATAGACTGATAAGTATAAAGGGCCTTTGTTTTCTCCGGGAATGTAATAGGAATGTAATATCATTTATTTTAAATGGTAATTCTTTCACTCTCTCTCACACTCCTCATTTTTCACTAGTCCGAATTTTGTCCTTGAAATGATTTGGTTCATTTCCATGTGTAGATTACAGCCGCACATCATTACCATCATTATCATCACATTCGCAGCTCCGACTCCAGCGTTTAGCCGTCTTCACATTTTCACACAAGGCCTTTTTTTTTTCCTAAAGAAAATATTCCAGTCCAGGAGTTTTCATGCCATTTTGGGGGGTTGGGGGGGTGGGGAAGGCTCATGAGACGCACACAATGTAACCATAACAACGCCGTTACCGCTTCTGCGTTCCAGTAGCTAATAACCATCGTAGCTGATCCATCGTTTCATCTTCTTCAATATTAGTTTTAGAGCTTTAGTTGAACTATTGAATATTTACTGAGTGACAAATGAGGAAAAAAATGCAAAAGAGTTAATGTTATAGCTGGAGAAAAGAATACATAGAAGGAAAAACAAGCCAAACAAACTAACTGTTTTCCTTTTTTTGCCGAGATAGGTAAAGTATATCTATGTCAGTGTAAGAAGAGTCTTGTTCTTAGTACAAGGTACATTTTAGATTTAAAACTTAAACTTAGATTTGTACTTTTACAAGTACATTTTAATTTAAATGACAAAATAGTTTCACAACTATTTTGGTTGCACTTATTTTGTTTATGATCCCAGAGCACAAGGGTGGGACTTAAGTCGTTGTTTTTTTAAGCCTAGTTTTCCATCTCAGTGTCAGTATAAATCATATTTATGTATAAGTGTCCGAGACAGGAATCACCAGGATCACCCGATATGATATTCTCTAATTCTATAAGTGCAGATTCGATCTTATTTAGTTTTTTTTAGATTTTGTTACAATTCTAAACATTATTATAAAATAATTCATTCCAACCACACACGTGCCAATGTGTGTATAGTTTAAAGCAACACCTATAGGATTATAAAGGAAGTGCAATATTTTACCATCTCAAATGCAAACATATATACATTAATATTTACATTGAATTGATTTTATTGATTAATTGATTTTGGATCGTCAGTGTGGCGATACAAGAATTGTATCACAAATATATTTTTTCCCATCTCTATTAAATATGTGATTTTCTGAATAATTATTAGGATTAGTTAAATAATAATAATAATAATAATAATAAAATGAAAAACTGTTACCCAGCTTGTGTTACCCAGCTCGTGTGAGGTTATGAAATCCCTCCCTCTTATGACACAATACAAGAATTCAATCTCATCTATGATTGGTTAGAAACTTATAGGATGAAGGCAGGACTTTAATTGTGTTTTTATGCGCAGTTTAAAAGATCCAGACGTATATAACTCAGGGTCACTCAGGGTTTTGTGTGATCTCGAAAAAATGTAAAATAACTTTTTTTTCTCTCTCTAATGCATGTACGGCTGAGGCTATGTAAATGTTTGTCGTGTTGAACAAGTCGATTTTTTGGTTCACGGCCAAAACTCATTTGTCTACTTTTGTTTCTACCTTTTTTTCATATTTGTGTTTGTGACCTGTAAACATGTAAACATTTGTAAGTGTCTACAACCCTATTAAACATGATGAAAAATGGCAGGCCTTTTTAAAAAA
>JAQMYK010000023.1:4624911-4638730 GCA_030014345.1 Clarias buthupogon | reverse complement strand
TGTGTATGTTTGTGTGTGTGTGGGTGTGTTCACACCCACATACTTGACCCACTTGTCCACTTGTCTCTGGGTCACCAGATGCATCCGACCAGCTGCTACAGTGCGTTGGCCACTTGGAGCGGTTTTTCAATCCAGAAACTCTCTTCGTTTAACCAGGAACATTCATTGCCTCCTGTTTTCTTGGCTCACATGAAATCACTGGAGATTCGAAAGAAAGAAGAAGAAAAAAAAATGTTTGCACAAGCAAGCTCCAAGACCCTCATTCACTTTACAGCTCCATTATTGTGTTTTTGGATTCAGCTTAGTAAAAAATGTGTAATAGGCAAGGCTAGGGAAGTTAAAGAAAGGAAACATTGACTCTTTTTGACTTCCAATCTTTGTAATTACTTTGCTGATCAGCCGTTTTTCTCTCTCCTTTCTGAAAAACCCCATCCATTTAAAGGGCCATTCGTGAGGCCTATTCATCAGCGTGCTATCAAAAGCTGAAGGCAATTAAGTTGTTATCTGCTTTATCTATGTCCCTTAGCCACTGTAATGGATATGGATGAGATTGAGTAAGACGGTTTCAGGCTGAAAAAATAATACTAAAAAGTGATCTGCTTTCTGACTGCATATGTTGGTTCGAAGGAACTGTGTTAAGGAGCATACACAACAGTAACGTGTTAATACATCTTAATGCTAAAGAGAGAGGTAGCAAACAAGTTTAGTTGATGTTTTCAAGGATTCTGATCCAGCAAAACTTTGTGCTTTTCTGCTTTTTGCATTCAAAATGGATCGAATAAAATTTAACTAAGCAGAAAAGATAATTCACTAAACAACAAAGGATGTGAGACTGGAAGGCTGCGACTCATTTTGCTTTGCTCTGACTTTTTCTACATGAACGTTGAACTGTTTACATGCTGTGTACTCTCAGTTTTATGAGATAATAGAAACCAAGCGGGCAGGGCCGTAACAATGAACTTTTGCCTCTTAATGTTCGTTCTTCTGTTTATGAGCAAGAAAGTTCTTATTAGCAAATACTGGAAGGACTTTCAGTATCAGCCGTTACCTTAAAATGCAACACTTTAAGCCTAATATTGTCCTAATATTGCCCCTCTGGGGGTGTCCCGTGGTATCTTGCACGGGGACATTGATCTTTAGATCCTTTGGGTGCTGTGGGTTTACGAGGTGGGGCCTTTGTGGATTGGACTTGTTTGTCTGGCGCATCTCTTTGCCTGCTAAGCCCCATACGTGGCAGACTGGATGTTCTGGTGTCTGACTGTCATGGCCAGCACTGACTTTTTAAATCAAGTTTTGCAGCATTTGACTTTTTTTTTTGTGCAATCAGACAAGACAAGGCCTTTGGTCCCTGCAAGCATGGATGAGCCTTGAGTACCCATGATCCTGTCACCAGTTTGCTGGTAAATAATTGATAATCAATGTTATTCAATTCACCTAGTGAAGTGTTAATGTTGGGGCTGAACGGTGTAAGCTCTCGCACGGATGGATCGTTCTATTGTGTTGTGGGCATTGGTGAATCAGTGGTAGGCTTTTCACCTGCCATGTGGACAGCATGGATTTGATTCCCAGTCAATGCCCAAATCCAGCTGATGGAGACAGGGCATCCTTAGTGCTCATCCCAAGCCTGGACTGGGCGAGAGGGGTTGCATCAGGAAGGGCATCTGGGGTAAAACCTATATAACTGCGAAATGTTCACACAAAAAAAAGGTTGTTCATATGTACATTTTTACAAGCAGGTTTCTTTTGGATTAACAGCCTTAGAAGCGATGTGAAACAGTTCTGCATTCTGAGCGCTGGCACACAATGCTGGAAGAAAATACAGAGCTGCAGAAGCCAAAGAAAAAGAAAACCAGATATTGTTATGTCTTGTTATAGAAATGATAGTTAGCAATTATGTTTGTGTTTTTAGGAATTCTAAAAAGTCGACATGATTCACAGAAGTGTCATCTTTGTAGGTAGTCCTACAATTACTGGGGCAGTGACTCAAAGAGGCACTGAGTTACTGATCGGAAGGTTGGCGGGTCGGGCCCCAGTTCCACAGATTGCCTTTGCTGGGGCCCTTGAGCAAGGCCCTTAACCCTATCTGCTCCTGACCCAGCGCTCTGACTCCAGTTGCATTGGGATATTCGAAGAAAAGAATTTCGTTCAGTGTCCCGAAGGTTTTCCTGCCTTCCTCATAGATTTTTTTGGGTTAAACTCTGAATTAAGAGATTTCTGAAGATATACAAATTAATGTAATACTCAGTAATACTGCTCCATCTTTTTTGGTGATAGTGTAGTAAAAGTGTTTAAATCCGATCCCAGCATATTTAAGTGTCTAATCTGAGTGATCAATTACAACCACTTTGTTTAATCACTGATATTAGCGAGAATCAGAAGAATCTGAAATATCTAGTCAGACTGATTCTGTAGTAGGACAGAGAGGCAAAGCCTAATCCCACAGTCTGTTCCACAGCGGGCCTGAGTGTGTATGCGCACGCTTCTAATGATTGCGAGGCTGAAGGGTTAGCCCGACGAGAGCCGCGACATTTGGTGTAATTCACCAGAGCGAGAGCTCGCACTTTAGAGCGATGCCGTCGGACGGCCACGAGGTTGAGAGCTAATTAGAGCTTTGAAAGCCTATCAGTGCTGCGTGATTGCTGGCTCTAAACGGGCGCTGTTTGGTATGCTCCGAAAGTTTTCTCCTCCCAGCGAGAGCTCAATAGACGGCAAATTATTTTCAGTTTAATTGCTTGTAGGTGGAGACATGAAATAATAGACCATATTTGTGTTCAATCCACCACATTTTGTATCACAATGTGGAGGAAAGCACTGTTAGCAGGAGTTAATTAACAAATACGAGAATTTGCTTTATGCGCTGGTGGCGCGTTCGCAACAGGCAAGCCCGCGAGTACTAACAACAAAGTGCTACATAAATCAAAGTGCTTTGCCTTGCCAAAGCAGAACCCTTGGGAGGTACTGTAGTGCTTAATTAGAATCTAGGAGGATCTTGTTTTAAGTGTTGGCTGATCAAGCTCTTGAATAACAATGACGAATTAGGCCCACCAACCGCCAGCTGTGTGTTTTTGGGATGTGAAAAAAAAATTAAATCTTATTTCTACACAGTTTATAAAGTAGTATGGGAAAGGCGCCATGCTAAAGGCACTCCCGTTTCGTGTAGATTTGTGGAAGCATATTAAGCTCGGGATCACTGTTACTGGCAGCCGTGCTGCCAAAATTAGTCCAGTGTGTTCGTTTCAAAATTACCCAGATGGGGTTACATAGACTGTATCGATTTTATGAGGCTATTTATGAAAGCTTTCTTTTCACAGTGTAAAATATAGAAAGGGGTCTGCCAGTTTTAATTCATGGAGTTGGTAAAATTAGAGGAGTATGCTTTTGGTCACAGAGGATCGCTGGATTTTAATACAGGCTTAAAAATGGTTTAATGACCTACCTTCATACTGAAAAATCCTGGCTGACTCTTACATTTGTCCAGTTTAGATTTTTTCCAGTGCTGGACGTACAGTATAGCCTGCTGATCATTGCCACTGAATGTCCAAAGATATTGGAAAAATAGTCCTTGATGGGTCTTTTAAGAGATCTTAAGCTAGTAAATGGTTCTTATCTTGCTAAACAGGTGGGACATGGAATCCCTGTTTGTAGGGCTGCTGGACTCTGGTAGAAATTATAATCATGATTATTTTGGACAGTGTTGAAATCACGATTATTAAAGAGGTATCTAAACCTCTTTCATTTATTGAATTTGAAATATAACAACTGAAAAACAAGTAAAATATAAATGTTATATAAATGTGGCTTAGTGGTTAGCACTGCTGCCTTGAACCTCCACGGTATAGGGTTTGATTCCCGCCTCGGCGTGCGTGGGGTTTGCATGTTCTTCCTGTGTATGGTGGGTTAATTGGCATTCCTGAACTGCCCGTAGTGTGTGAACGCGTATGTGAATTGTGACTGAAGGTCCTACCTCCTATATGAAATGGGAATAAATACAGTATGATACTCTAAGGGTAATCACCAAGCAGAGGGTCCTAGATGTATATACCCCCCCACCTTATGCCGCCAAAACAGTTTGTTGAATCCCTGACTGCTAACAGTGCTAATTGGGCACATGTCCTTTGCTAGGAAAAATGTGATGGCATCTGTTATTTATTTTTGCCTCTGAGAGCTGGATGGGAAAGCGGTTGCATTATCAAGAGAGCCCCCAATCGATGACTGTGCCGCATGGCTGTTCTTTGTCAACCTCCTTGAAGCTAAAGTGTTTTCAAGCAGCTGAACTGACTGAATTTACCTTTCTTGTTGTGTTGACCCGTATTTCTCTTGCTAGCAAATACTGCCACACTGCTAAGCTCGAAAGTTCGCCACCGATTTGCTCTTTAGTCTATTCGTCTGTGGTCATCAAACTGCCCGATTGTATGACAGGATGCTAATAGGATTTGCTCGCAGGTGAACTATCTCGCTGTGTAGACTCTTCGACTGAACTGAGCACGTGTGAGAGAGTCCACGCTTTTAGGAAGTGGCGAGAGCGCATCGCTGTAAAGCAAATGGATACACTGGATTTATAACACAGCGAAAACATTCTTGTGGAATGTAATGTGGCACAATGATCTCGATTAATCTCAATTATCTTGTATTCGTAATAAACCAATTCAATTAATTGTGCAGGCCGGCCTCTTTGCTAGGGAAGTACTACTACTATGTTGTAGGGTTCTTTGTAGAACCCTTGCAAAGAGCCAACAGAAAGCACATTATTGCTTTAGATTTAGTTCTAAGACAGTGGAATATTTAGAAATCGTATTGATTTGGCTTTCCAGACTCTAAAACTTTAAACTTTTATAAGTTCTTCAGTTTTTATCCCCCCTTAGGGAATCCTTAAAGGTTCTAAACAGAATGCTACAGCAGTGTTTTTCTATCAGAGATTATTCCAGTTGAACTCAAAAAAGCACACTAAAGGGGTAAAAGCATTCCACATTGCCCCAGGGTTTTTTTTTCTAGTTTGTCCTTCTGGGAGAGCCCTTAGAGGTTATATGTAAAACCCTACACCATAGGGTTTCTTCTTTAAAGAGGGTTGCCAATAGAACCCCATCAGGAATCTAAAACCACTAACAATCACGGCAAAGTCTTTTCTCTGAGTGCACAAGTTTAACATTGATTATGAACCTTTTTTTTTTTTTTAGTCTATGCTTCTTCTACCATAGGAAAAAAAATACAACAAGGTCAATTCTTTCACCCTACATGGATCTTTACTTTATCCCTTTATGCAGAAGGCTACACTAAAAAAGAAAGGGGCTCCCTTTCATAAAAGTTTGTAAGTTGGAAAGTAAGAACTCAACCATCCAAAGACCTCAAGAAAAACTTTTACATTAAAGAAAAAAAAAGGCTTTTCAAAGGGGTCTTCGGTTTAATGGAAAGTTACATATAGAGGCCCTGCAAGAAAGGGTACTACTTTCACAAGTGGTTCCAAGATAACCAGAAGCCTCCAAACCATCCAAAGAACATCCAGTTGAAAAAAGAGCAGACACTTCATGAGAAAAAAGAAAGTTTCCATCTTACATTCTAAACGTTTCTTCAGTTTATCTCACTGATGGAAACTTCCATGAAGACAAAATGGTACCCTTTAAGAAAAGTGCAAATTCTGAAGATATAGCTGATGTAGCTGGAACTATCCAAATCATCCAAAAGAACAACTGAAGAGTCTTTTTAGATTGTAGGATGTAGAATGGGTTTCCAGCTTCGAACTCACAACCTTCTGCTGAATGCCACCATTGAGCAGGAATAATTCTATAAACAGGTCTTCTCAATGGTTTCCAAAAGGTTTCTACAGTAGAAAGGATCTACTCGGTAACTTCAACCTAAAGAACCATTGAATATGAAAAGGATAGAACTTCGGTGATAGAACTGTCCAACAAAGAGACAAATGAAGTGTAAGAAGTGAAGTGTCAGTAACCCTTTTCATTATTGAAAGGGTTCTTGTGGAACTGAAGGTTGTAAGCTTCAAACTTACAACCTTCTCCCGAATGCCACCTTCGAGTAGAAGCTTGTGAGTTCTACTGAACGTTGTGAGTTTGAAGCTCAGTCCCACCAAGCTGCCAGCGTTTAAGTCAATTCATTGTCACAACTTGCTTCGGCTAAAAAAGCGCTAGCCAGTGTATTAGCATGCAATCATAACGCCATACTAACGACAGAGCGTCTCATGATCAAAGCTACGGTGACGGAGATGACTGACACTTGTGAGAGTTGCGTAGCTTACAGTGGTGCAGATGTGCCACAGACGGGCATATGGACTGCCTGTCTCGTTTGGCACCACAAACAGCCATCTGGCCCTAATTATCCCTTAAACACGCTTTGTTATACATGACAACTCTGATCTGACAGCATCTCCACCAGCGTGTGAAACGCAGTGCCTCTGGCGAGAGAGCGGAATAACAGATTAGAAGGCGTCAGTCACACAGAGTTTGATTTGAATATCACTGGATGAATGCGAGAACAGACCGAAGTAAAGCCCCACTTGATCTTTGGCTCTGTCGATTTTCCGATATTAACCGAGTGCGAGTTTTACGCGAACCTTTTATAAAAGAGAATCATGACACCTTTTAGAAGGTTCAGAGGAATCGAGAATGTAAATCCAAAGGCAAATTTCCAGAAGGTCATTGGGTACAGTGAGTCATAGAAAGTGAAATTTATGAATTGGCGGGATGTACAGAGGAGTGCAAAAGTTTGCGCACCCTTCCTGAGTCCTTAGTCTTTCTTTTAAAGCGTGTGCTGATTTTTGACTATTTTTAGATTTGCCACTTACAGTGTCCTTCTTTACCCCTGAGTGATGCAAACCTTTGCACTGAACTGCGCATAATTATACTTTTTAGCATACGCTTTTTGCATGTCACCTTGAAAGCATCCTGTATTCAGAGAGTGGAGAGGTCAAGGTTATTGTAATTGTTTGGGATCAGTGACACTCTTAAAGTGTGATTTCTTCATTATTTTCCATTATGACTTTATATCTTGATGACGAATGATTCCAAATTGGATGAAATGTTTAAAATAAGGATTGAAGGTTAGGATATGAGGCGGTGCCTGCTTTGGCATCTTTCCTTACAGCTTCTCTTATATGAGCTTATAAATCCGATCACATCGTCATTGTTAGTCTGAATTCATCCTATTGTCTCAGGAGATCAACTTCTCAGAAACACAGCAACTCCATCAAAGCCCTGATGCCTTTAAATGAAGTGAACGATGAGATAAAGTCTCTCTCTCTCTGTGTGTTTGCTCTGGTGATGGAATGGCAGAGAAATACCTCTCCATTTACCAGCCTGATGGTCTGTCATACCGCTTTCTCCTACGGGCCTGACTTGCTCCTTTATTATCCGTAATTGTCTGAGTGATTTGTTGCAAGGTTGAGGCTTTATGCAGACCCGAGCTCTGTGCACCTACACGCTGGAGCTCTGCAGATGTCTTCTCTGCGAAAGAGAGCTAGGGAAAAAAACAGGTCAAAGGCAGCAGCCTAATGAAGACAGATGACTGTAGAGATCTGTGCTGGTACACGTGTTTGAGATGGCACTCAGCAATTGGTGAGATTTCTGGAGTGTGTTTACTGCTGTTTATTTTGGCGGGGCACACTTGTTTTCCCTTTTGGCTCTGAGATCAGGAATTAAACATGGTGGAGGACTGAGATGAACACCTCGGGATAGGTTTAGGGCTGGGAGGTGATGAAAAATTTATTCAGAACCTCTAATTTAAATAATCTTGCTGTTTAATTTAGTCATTTATTTATTTATGTATTTATTTATTTACATAGCATGTGACTCCACCCCATCCAGTTTGTGACATGGAAGAGAACTCTTTTGTTAGGAAAAATATACTGTAGATATAATAGTTAAGAATATTTACATCACAGTACACAGTACCTGTCAAACTTTGAGGGCAAAAAAAACAAAAACCTAGCAAACTAATTATTCAATAATCATAAATGATGTAAAAAATGTAATTTATCATTATATTGATTTATGGTCATATCACCCAGCACTAGGTATATAGTTGTAATATTGGGCAACAGAAGAATGAGGTGTAAGTGGACTATTAGAGCGTTACGAAGCATTGTGAAATATAATATAAAAGCATAAGAGGTGTTGTTTTCTCTGTAGAATAAAAGAACTTATACAGGTACAACACAGAAGGCAGTTTTGGTTGTTGTTGTTGTTGATGATATGAATTTGGATCCACTACAGACTTTGGAACAACATTGGTTTTGGGTTGTTTTTGAAAGTTTAGGAGGTAAGACACACCTCATGGTAATATAAGAGGTGTTTGACATGAGATAGATGTGCTGTGTGAAGAAAGCTGTTGTGTCCGTCCCAATCTCCAATCGGATTTCTAAACCCTGCTAGAAGCTTCAGAACTTCACCTGGATGTAGTCGGATGTTGCACTAATTGATGTTAATCAGCATAAATGCTCTAAAGAAAGGTTTAAATTTTGCATCATTCATATAATATTATCTCAACTTTTATTCCAACTTTCAAAAACAGCGTGGTCCTGAAGTTATCCTAACGGTGAACATCATTAAAGGGTTGTTACAACCAAATTACATCGGCCATCCAACGTTAGGGTTCCTGCTAGGAACGTCTTTAAAAATGTGCAAATGTTTAAACTCTACAAATCATGATTTATTAAAAGAATGAACAAATGTTTAAACAAATATGCTTTATACTGTATATGTAACTAAATTTAATAACACTATGAGTAGAATGGCAGAAATTAACCTTATATTAGAATGTTAGCAATGTTTTTTCAGGCAGCACAGTTACTTAGTGTGTAGCACTGTCGCCTCACACCTCCAGGGTCCGGGTTCGATTCCCACCTCGGGTCTGTGTGCATGGAGTTTGCATGTTCTCCTCATGCTTGGTGAGTTTCCTCCAGGTACTCCGGGTTCCTCCCACAGTCCAAAGATATGCAGGGTAGGATAATTTGGATGATCTCAAAATTGCCTGTACTGTGCGAGTGTGTGCGTGTGTGTGTGTGTGCCAGGCAATACATTGTCACCCCATGCAGGGTGTATTCCACCTTGTGCCCTAAGTCTACTGGGATAGGCTCCAGACCCCCTGTGACCCTGCATACAGGATAAAGCGGTATAGACGATGAGTGAGCGATTGATTTAAACAAAATACATTGGAGCTGTGTTTATCGTAACGTGCAAGATTTGTTTTTACATTGAATCTAATCCAAACTGAAAAAATCCTGAGTTTGGTTCAGAAGGAGTGCGTTCAGTATGCTGTAGAGAATTCCGAAACAAATCAAATCAGCTCCATTTTGTGATTCAGGCTTCTTCCTTATGGAAAAATTGCTTCTGAAGCCAATTGAATCAAAAGCAATAAGATGTGAGTCGAATCAATTCAGTGTCAGCCCGGAGATTTATAACTGTACGTTAAATTTCATTTAATGTTAATGAATAGTGGTGAAAAAGCGAAAGGGAAACAAAACAAATACAGTTCGCATTAATGTCAAACCCCGGAATGGAAATGATCGACATGGACGTTACCGGCGAACGTACTGGTATATTTAGGGTAATCCTCTCCATCATGGATCCACCACACACGGAGAACCTCTGCTCACTGTTTTAACGGCTTCTCAATAGAAAAGAAAGAAATCAAAGATTGTGTTTTGTTCTTGTAATAACAGCGTTCTTGTTTAAACCAGACTTTTCAATACCTCCCTAAAGCAAAACACCCCAAAGTAGCACATAAAACTTGCATCTTTCCGTCTACGTCCTGCGTTGGCCTTAGGAATAATTTCACACTGCAGCTGAATGAATCCTTAGTGCGCCTTTGTTCCACGGCTCTCTAAAATGTCACCGTAATGACGGGAAATGAATGGCGAAGATTAGGTATCATAATTTCACCCCACCTTCCCGTGCTATCATAATCTCTCTGTTCTTTTGAAAGCGAAATGTTTAAGATGACAGTTCAGGTTTAAATGTAACGCAGGGAAATAAATGAACACGGCACTCGAAACAGATTACTCTTGTCAGCAAAGAGAAACAAACTGATGCAAAAAAAAAAAAAAAAGCGATGCTGTCAAGCTAGGGTGTTTTTTTTTTTTTCGTATTTTCGCAGCAAGGTTGTCAGTCTGAATAGGGAGTAATTGATACGTGTTTGATACGTGAGCGTGTTCGAGTCGAGTAGCTGCACCTGTCGTTCCGCGTGGAAAGCCTTCAAGTTGTAGCTTAACATGAATCTGAAAGCGGTGCCTTCATGTAAAAGACGGTTTTCATTACGTTTCCCAGATGTGGAAAAGTAAAAAAAAAAAAAAAAATGTGTGTATGGTATAAATGGCGGCAGGATGGATTAGTAATTAGCACAGTCGCCTCACACCTCCAGGGTCCTGGTTCGATTCCCACCTCGGGGTCTGTGTGCATGGAGGTTTCCTGTTCTCCATGTGCTTGGTGGGTTCCCATCGGGTCCTCCGGGTTTCCTCCTGCAATCCTAAAACATGCAGATTAGGCTAATTGCCGTTGCCAGTAGTGTGTGAATGAATGTGTGAGTGTTGACCGGAGGTCCCATCACGGTTGTAAAATGAGAATAAATACAATGGTCACCGTTGGTCTCCACGGTCCCTAGTTGGACTACAGAGGTTCCTTGATTGATGGATGGATGGTAGAAATAGTAGATGGAGATTGAAGGTTTTTCCAGGATCAGTATAAAAAAAAATATAAAAAAAACAAGCATGCGATATTTCCTGCAATTTACTCTAATTAGCTCCAGTCACACTGCTAATCTCCCTCCGACCTGTTGATCTCTTCATTTTCCGACAAGTTCCTGGCCGTCGTACCGTTTTCACCAGGCTCTCCTGTCAGGATCGCCAACGCTACATGGACACAAATTGGAATGTGGCACAGGCCCGGGAAGGAAGCCAAGATTTAAATTAGACAATAACCTTTGCCCCGACAGCCTCCACCCCCCTCTCTCTTTAGCTTCCTCTCCGCAGCTGTAGGCTGATCCATTTGTTTAATACACTAAAGCCGTGGCAGAATAATGGACTGATATATGAATCAGCTCTTAGCAGTTTGTATTGTGCAGATTTATAGAGACTCGGCACCTGGCTCTGCACCGTGCCGGGCTCTAGGCTTATCGCAAGGGCAATAAAAGAAAACAGCTAGGATCACTCGGATAACTGCATTATTCTGTTCAGAGTATGGAAAGGAAAAGAAAAAAAAGGAATATTGTCTCTTGCTTTGAACGAGAATGTTATAGTAGTCCATAAAATGGCTTTCACATGTCTAAACAATGCTTGTAATGCTTTTATTCATTGTTCGTGGCTGACTAGTTTAGTTTAAAGGGATATAAAGACATAAATACACTGTCTCACTCGCTTAACTACGTAACGTAATTTGCTTCACTGAAGCTACTGTAAAAATTCTGTGTACCTTCGGAATTCTATTTAAATGAATAAATAATAAAAGCTAAGGTTTAAGGAAAGAAGATGACTTGACATGCTTTCGTCTTCCACAACATATTTAACGCATCATCATAAGGATGCAAGTTATCACTTGCACTACAGCAGCTGCAAACAGACTTCCATTATCAGCCTTCTTTCCCCGCTCTCGTTTAAAGTTATCAAAAAAGAAAAAAGCCAGATGTTTTCATCGTATCATGAAGAGCGTTCGTCATTTGTCCTGAATCGTGCAGTTTAGAGACTGGAGACTCCTTCCCTAAATAACAGGCCCTTAATGAAAGTGTATTTTCCGATTTTATTTTATTTATTTATTTATTTTTATGGTTGTTATCAGCCTTGGGGTATTAGAATATATTGAGGTATCACTGCACAAGTCCATGTATAAGTGGTTGCTATAGAAACGATGAATATGATAAATTTGACGTTGTTAGGACCTTTTTTGTTCCCTTACTTTTTTTGTTGCTTTTATCTGGAAAATATATTTATTTTGGATTACTCATGTGAAGATTAATGTTAAGGTTAATACCATTTGTGTTGCATTACCCAGGGTTCCTATTACTGTTCATTGCTTGCATATGTGTGTGTGTATGTGTGTGTTTTACCAAGTGTTCCTCTAATGATAACAATACTCGAGAAAGTTGACCTTTTGTAATTTCTATGACTTTGGCTACCTATTACTATTCACTGCTTATGTGTGTGTGTATGTATGCATGCATGTACATGTGTGTGTGCACCATAATGTGAGGCAGCTCCAGTGTTCCTGCAGGCCTGAGCCCTGTTGTGGCAGAGGTCCAATAGCTCTACACAGCCCCAGATGAAAACTGAGATTCACTGGAGTGTAAGCAACATGTTCATGGCAGTACTGGCGAGCCGAGCTCTGTATGTGTGTGTTTGTGTGTGTGTGTGTGTGTGTGTGTGTGCAGCAGGAGGAGACGGAGAGCACAAGGACCTAATGGGCATTCTCATTAATCCGAGGTGTTTAGACATGACAAAATGGCCTCGCTGCTAGAAACAGGTCTATTACACCAGAGCAACAGATGCTGAGGCAGCGGGTGGCAGCTCATGTCATCGCACCCATTTTGGCCTGCCGCTTCTGCCAGTGCCTCCTCTCGCATTGTTTCCATCAGCAGAATCCACTGTGAGGATGTAATGAATCACAAACGCAAGCCGCTCTAGATTAGGTGTTTACTCCATTTTGCAAGCTGTTTAAGTGTTTGATGAGGTTTATTATTATTATTATTATTATTTGACCTTATAATTTCACTTTATTTCATTTTACTTTATGTATAATAGGTTGGTGCTAGTACGGTAACATGAAAGTCATGAAATCACCAGGGATCGACCGATAACATATCATCACGATTCCTAGACAGCGATTCAATTCGTATTGCAATTCTGTTAATATCACGATTTTTATAAAAAAATATATACAGTATATACTTTGAGCAAATATTTCAGTCCTACCTCACAGGATGTTACGCTGCCTGGGAATGTGTGAATAGTTTAGAGTGTGCCACCTGTAGGACTACAGAGGAACTGCAACATTTTACCACCTCACTTCAAACACTTTTGTGTAAAATAATAATAATAATAATAATAATAAATAAAAATGTATTTTGGTGCAAGTGTGGCGACACATGAATCAGCACACTAAAGAATAGTAATTTGTAACTGAATAGAATTTTTCCACCATCTCTAGTAACTATTATTATTTCAATTTGGGATGGTGTGAATTTCCGCATTAAAAAAATGTGATACACAACTGAACTGATTTTTTTCCCCTTCTCTAATTCCTTCTGTGCAAGAAAAACCCTTACGAGATAATTAAGTACTTGTCAAACTTACATAGCAGTTTTATTATTGTTGCATAACATTCATTATTATGCCACAGTGCAGTTGAAAGCTCAGCTCTGATTGATCTGTAAGTAGTGATTAATTATATTAAAAGAAAATCGCAGATTTATTGATACAATAAATGTTATCGTTTTATTGTGTTATTGTTTCTTTAGCATTACTATTTGATGATATTTCCTGAGAGGAGATGTTCAGGATGTTTAGCATTTGTGAAAGGAGTCTCCAGTGTTAAAGCCTTGTACAGTGGTGGCCAAAAGTATTTAGACTACATATGTCGTGCATTAGTTAGTGCACAAAACAGCAGACTTCACTCGCTAGTTCTACTGTAGCTATCTGACTGCAATGCTGTACAAAATAACTAGTGAAAAACTGTCTATGATACTGGTGTTCAGCTTCTCAAGCGGTCATCTCCAGATCCAAATGCAATAGAACACTTTTGCACAATATTCACACACACACACACACACACACACACACACACACACACACACACACACACACACACACACAAAATAAGTGGCGAGG
>JAQMYK010000023.1:4575753-4588103 GCA_030014345.1 Clarias buthupogon | reverse complement strand
ATATGGGGGAAAATCCATAATTATTGGCACCCCTGTAGAAAACTTTAGTATTTCTCTTGGTAGAACTAACATCCTTTTTTATTTTCCCCCTCTGACCTTCTGTGTCTTTTTTAGGATTAGTGTTGTTTGATTTTATTACGAAACTTGTTAAACTCTCGAAACTTGTTAAACTTTCTCTCTCTTGTCCTTACAGATCGGTGAAAAACGTCCGGCCCCAGATGCCGGGAAAAAGCCCAAGACACCCAAGAAAAAGAAGAAGAAAGACCCAAACGAGCCTCAAAAGCCCGTCTCGGCATATGCGCTGTTCTTTCGAGACACCCAGGCGGCCATTAAGGGTCAGAACCCCAATGCTACATTTGGGGAAGTCTCCAAGATCGTGGCGTCCATGTGGGACGGTCTGGGAGAGGAACAAAAACAGGTAGATGAGTGATGAAGACATGATTATGTTGTATATTCGGGAGGCACTGGTTGTAGTCTGTATAGTTGTCTGGCTCTCATAGAGAGTTTCAGAGAACAGAAGTAAAATTGATCAGAATGTGATTTTCGTGTGGATTTTTGTGGCCTGGCATGTTCAATTGTCATTATATTGGTGATTAATCACAAAGCAAAGTCTTAACCTCCTTGAGGAGGAAACCAGGTCTTGGGTTTTATTATCCTGGGAGTTCATTATTCCATCAAAGCCCTACTTTAAATGTCAGTTTTTAGGCAAACTAAAAAAAAAAAACTAAAAAAAAATGGCCTTCTTCATAGTGCATTTAAAAAGAATGCACAAAAGATAACAGATTTTAAATTCATTAATTGACATTACATCACTTATTGAACATTATGTTTATATTATTTTAATAATTGTATTTTCATTCTATTATTATACACATACTGTATATGTTAAATATTTCCAATTATTTCCCTGCGTCTGTCACTTCTGTTATTTATTTAATTGTTATTATTTGCATATTTGACTATGTTTTCTTGCTTTCTTTTGTTTCTGTTGTTTCTTTCACACTGCAACACAATTTGAGCTGCATTTTAAATGTACCAACTATGCATGATAAATAAAGTGCCTGAGAAAATGCTGCATTTGTTTATTACCGGTTCTTTACACCCTTCTTGCTATTTTTTTTCCCATCACTGCAGGTTTACAAAAGCAAAACTGAGGCAGCCAAGAAGGAGTATCTGAAAGCCCTTGCTGCTTATCGTGCCAGCCTGGTGTCAAAGGTGAGATCTGCTCCTATTTCTCTCTCTCTCTCTCTCTCTCTCTCTCTCTCTCTCTCTCTCTCTCTCTCTCTCCATGTCTCAGTAGAGGTGTAATGATAGCAGGTCGTGAAACCAGCTAATGAGCACACCTCATTAATTCCCAGGATCTGTTTGCCAGCCTGTGGCATTAGCATATCTGTTAATGCCTGCTAAATTATTTGCTGATACTTGCATATTTGATAGACATACATACAGTAGCGAGTCATTACTGAGACGCAATCGTTGCATCCCGTGTTTTTTCCGAGAACTTTGCAAATCCAGTGAGAGATCAAAATGAAGGTGTTACAGTAGGTAAGAATGAATGGGGTGGTAATTGATTTAAGGAACAGATGCCGTGTTACATTTTTTTGCAACCAGAAAAAAAAAAGAGTTGATTTTGTGCTATTCTTGAGTTGGGTCTGTTCGGTCAAACTAAATTTTGTCTTCTTCTTTTTCTTTCAGGCTGCAGCAGAATCTGCTGAGGCTCAGACAATCCGTTCGGTGCAGCAGACCCTGGCCTCCACCACCCTTTCCCCTGGCCTGGCTATGCCCTCTCCGCTATCCTCCCCTCTCTCCCAGCACCCGTCCATGCCCTCAGCCTCCCAGGCGTTGCAGCAAGCTCTTCCTCGAGCCATCGCCCCGAAGCCGCTTCAGATGCGCGTCGGAAACAGTCACGTCGTCACCTCAGTCACTGTCGCGCACCAAAACATGGCACCCGGCATGCCGTCGCAAATGCTAAGCCAGATGCCATCATCGCAGATGAGCCCGCCCATGCACGCAGCCATGCAGCAGCAGCATTTGCAGCACCACCAGATGCAGCAGCAGCAGATGCATCACCAGCAGATTCAGCAGCAGATGCAGCACCAGCATTTCCAGCATCACCTGCAGCAGCAGCTTCAGCAGCATCACATGCAACAGCAGCAGCAGCAGCAGCAGCAGCAAATGCAACAGCATCAGCATCAGTCTCAGCACATGCAAATGCAACACATGCAGATGCAACAGATGCATCAGATGCATCAGCAGCAGTCGCAATCGCCCGCCCAGCACTCGCCTGGAACACCACATTCGGCGTCGCTCGGTAGTCCACAACCGCCCCCTCCACCGCCTCAGATCCAAGTCCTCTCACAAGTCAGCATCTACTAACTAACAAACAAAAACAAATCCTGCATTCTCAACTTGGAGAGAGAAGACATAAAAAAGCAACGTTTCAAAGTTGCTTTTTTCGAAGTTGCACTTAAGAAGTGTGTAAGAATAACATAAGAATGTTACAAAGAACTGTCCTTTGTTCTAGATGGATGTGCGGACATGTGTATAAAAATGGAGAAGGAAAAGAAGCCGAAGGCTATTGCCTCAATTTTGTCTATAAAATAGGCAGAGCTATGAAGGGACAGAGTGCCTGATTGTTTTTCTTTTTTTTTTCTTCTTTTCTTCAGTGTGTGCTTTTTCTTTTTCTTTATTTTAATCTATCCTTGAGAAAGTTTCTGGGCACACTGACCGGGCAGAGGGACTGTCGGGTAGGGCAAATTTTTATAGCAAAGCTTTATTTACAAGGCCAATATTGGTGGTAACACTACGAAAGCAGAAAAGATTCCCATAGCTTTCGACTTGGAGGATGACAGGTACAAAATGGAAGTATTGTTGAACTGTAAAGACGGGAAACTGAATGCGCAGGCGGAGCTTGTAACACGCTGCACAGGAGATCAACTGCTCTCTGCAAAGTACATCAATAAACATCAATAAACCTTTATTTTATTTTTTTCCTTTCTTTCTTTCTTTCTTTCTTTTTCTCCTACCAATGTTTCTGTGAAAGACCCTTGAGGGAGGAATCACAGAATCTCCACTTTTTCCGTAACTCCAGAACCAGAGAATCAAGAAGAACTTACTTTTATTTCTGGAGAGAAGATAACATCCTGACATTGAGCAGTTTTCTGTCGACTAGACTTGAAAATGAAAATGATAACTCCCGATCCTGCTGCACATGAGCTGAGGAAGCTTTTCCTCCAACAAAAAAATAAATAAAGAAAAAGAAAAAAAACAAAAAACTCTGGCTCAAATGTGTGTATAAATAGCACTCCCAAAAAAAATCTACGTATTTGTCTTTACCTCAAAAATTTAAATTAAGTTTCTGTTAAGTTTGTATTCATTTTGTGTAATAAAAGTGCATATTTTAAGGATATTTTAAGAAGAAATTGCAGTCCTAGCAGAAGCTAAAAAAAGAAAAAAATTGGGAAAATATTGAAATATTTTCTGCCAGCTGTAAAAAAAAAAAAAAAAAAAAAAGGGTACGGTGATGACATGAAAAGCAAGATGTAAATTTTTTCATATCACCCGTTCGAGTTTGAATACAGAAGGCTTTAAATTTTTCTTCGTAAACTGACCTGTGGATTGCAAATGTCACATAGTGCACCTCCTTTTTTTTATGAGTTCTAATGGCAGCAGTTCATTTGTTGTTTCTTTGCTTACAAATCAAATCATCTGCTTTTAAAAATCTTTCCATAGATAAACACTTTTCCGTAGAGTCGCCTGGCTTTCGCAGCATTACCTATTATTTTTGTTTTATGGAAAGAAAATGATACACATTCCATCATTAATATGACACTAGCCATAATTCTTTTTTTGTATGATGCATTTCACTTCTTTTCTTGTTTCATTGTTTGCAATTGAAATAACAATCACAAATATTTATTTGAAAGAAAGTCGATTCATTTCAAAGATTATATTAGCCATACTTTTGTATGATATATTTCCTCAATGTCTCCTTGTTAGCTATTAAAGACTAAAAAAAATAAAAAATAAATAAAGACATCCTACTTCAAAGCTTTCGAGTCATTTTAACCCCTTTCGGGGGTATTCGGGTACATTTTCCTTCTAGAAACCATCCCACTCTGTGTAGTACAAAAAATTACAGAATAACTGAAATGTATAAAAACATGAGGGGTGTTCGAGTCAAACCGGGACTTGCGATCATTTCTGGTGAATAAAGGCGTAAAACTGATTGGCATTTACAGAAGACTTCAAGAAAAGTACGCTGATGCAACTTTTAGCCACGGTAAAACGATTGAATGGTGCGAATGGTTTAAAGAAAGCCGGAAGTCCAAAACGTTCAATGAGTGGAAAGTCTGATCCTTGAAGTCTGTCTGTGGGAACTGTACACACAATCATTCACCAACACCACTTTCACATTACACAGACTCAGGTGGGAGTTACCGCCGTACAGTCCTGACTTCGCTCCAAGCCACTCCCACATGTTTGGGCCATTAAAGGAGTTCCTGGGAGGCCAGTGTTTCAGACATTAAGCAGGCAGTGCGATCATGACTCGTGTACTGAGAAAACCTTCTACCCTGATATTATCCAAGCACTAGTGAAACGCTGGGATAAGTGCATTAGTGTAACATGGGATTATATAGAAAAATAAAGATTTCTGTACAATCAAAAGTCCTGGTTTCAATTGTAGAAAGAGAAATAACAGAGCAAGTGTAATTTTTTCCTTCACAGAATTAAACTGGATTTTTCCAAGAAGGTTTTGAAACAAAGTGTTATAAAGCATTGATACTTCATGGCGAGTCCTTCCATAAATGCTAATAAAACTAAGTGAAAATATTAACATGTGCTTTTTAATCTGCTGTTACAGACTATTAACACTTCCAACACCTACTGTCCAATCAGAATCAAGAACTCAATCAGATAGATATCATTCAGATGACTATATAATATACTTTATTAATCACATGGACGTGTTGTTGAAAATCAGAGCAGATGTCAAAATAATGACATCTTAACACATGGAAATATCATGAATCTAATCAAACTCACCTACAGTTTCATAATGTATGTTTACAACAAACCAAATGTAAGATTATTCAGTCCGTTTGTAGTTACATTTTTACACTTTTTAAGCTTAAATTTCTTGGTCTTTTGACAAATAATTCTGATAGCTTTAGCTATTTACCATCAGGATGAGCTGTAGCTAGGCTTCCTAAAGTATATTCCATAGCATGTCAAAGCCATTACTTTTTGGTCTCAGAGGTGTAACTACAGTATATTGTTTGGCATTGTTAAGGCTTTCAACAATTTGTTCAATATTTCAGTATTCGAGACACTATCTTGTCGATCCATTTCTGGAATATGAGAAAATCCTCATTGAAGCAGATAGAAACCTGGTCTTGTTGTGGATGGCCACATAGTGGTGGAAAGACTTTCCAATAAAGGTCTTCAGGGATACCTCCTTTATTCATCAGCTTCACCCCCTCCACACATATTTCTAAGATGGGCTCCGGGGGACTCCACCCTGTCTGCCCTCCTCCCTTCCTGAGAGTAAACTGGGGGAAGGGCTTTAGGGCAAGCTCTGATTATCATAAACACACAATAAAAATGAGAGGCCACCCCAGGGGCATACCTAAACTGAGGGATGGGAGATGGGGGAGGTGAAGGAGGTCGGATGCCCTGCCCACCCGACTGGGACCCACAGCCTGCAGGTTTTCACTAGACCCAAATGAGGCAGAGAGAAATCATGATGCCGGATATATATAGCTTGATTGCAAATGAAAATTTATTTTTCTGGTCAAATGTAATTGTGTCGAATAAAACCTTCCTGTTGTAACTTAGACATCAACATTCATCTTAAAAATCTGATCGCACCATGAGAATGTAAATTAGTTGTCAGAGTTATTCAATGTAAGCCAGTAAGACAATTATGTATCATATTGCTAATCTGCAATTGCACATCTGGCTTGTTTATGGACAAACGTTTTCTGGATAAAGTGATGGACCAGTTTAAACAGTAAGCAATTGGAAGAGCTCGTTCATTTATTCTCTTTGTGCATTTTAAAATAAAAACCTGATTGGAATCCCTGAAACTTTCCTTTAATCTGCTGATTGGCAAGTCCTGCTGGCTAATCTGCAATCAAGAATGCATACAAAATAAATGCTTAAAATAGACAAAATAATTCACAAATAAAAATATTGATAACAGCATGATTGGTTTTCCTACATCCAATATGATTTGGTCATGTATAGACATTTTGCATCCATATGCATTCCAGATTAGATGAAATTTTATATTTTTCTTATTTATTTCACACCCAAAATGGTTTTGAAACTAACAATAGAAGATCAAACACATTCTCACGTATTTAAGATGAGTTTCTGCAGAAATCGCTCTTGAATTGTTTTACAGAATTTGCTTGTTTGCATATTCATCAAGACGTATACTGTACGAATAACCCTTAAAACCGAGCTCTGTACTGTACTAAAGCCTGAATGCAGCTTATGGGTGTTTTTGTACCAGCAGCATTATTATAAACACTATGCTATTCTACCACACAATTTAAACACATCAGTTTAATTCTATGGTTATACGTAGTTCTTGTCAAGTGGCCAGATCCTCGTGAGATTCCATAATATAAGTGGTTTTTACGATAAAACTATATGAATCGCTCACGTAAACGAGAATCATAAAAACAATAAAACTTGTTTAAATTAAGTCCAGCATAAGGAATAAAATTAAGTTCTGTTAAGTTAAACTTGACATTTTTATATAAACTGTACTGTATGTATACAGTATATAAACTACCACATTCTCTCTTTTTTTGGTGTAGAACAAGATTATTATTTGTAGATTATAATTAGTAAAGAAATATGTTAACCTTATATTTTGTTTATTTTTAACTATAAAGAAGTGGAATTGGTGAAAAGATGTGAAATAAAATGAGCACAAAATATTAAACATTGTACCTTATAGAAAAAAACATTCAAGATATAGATATATACTGTACTGTATATACAGTATATATATGTGTGTGTGTGTGTGTGTGTGTGTGTGTGTGTGTGTGTGTGTGTGTGTGTGTGTGTTAATAAAATAAATAAATAAATAAAAATAAAAAACTGCAGTTAAGTTATAGTAATAAATTTAAAGCCAATTATTGTAATTGTATGGTGATGTACTGTACTGTATAAGGTACAAGAATCATGTGGGGTTGGGAAAGATGGTAGGAAAACTTAACAGGATTTCTTGTAAGGAGTACAGTATGTGAGTCTCTGTGAGTCTGCTTTGTGTGATTGCAGGCGCCATGTTTTTTTTTCTTTTTTTCATTTTATTGTAGACATGCCGGTTATTATCCAAAAACCTGGAAACAACATGCTGTGGTAGAAAAGGTAAGTCAAATATAATTATGCACATCAGTGTTTTAAAGGTTATCACAGTTTATCTACCATGTGTGATAGACTTGGCATGCTGCTGTTATTTACATTGAAGCAAAATAGTGTTGTCTTGATAAAGGTCCCCACCCTGTGAAGGCTGCCAGGTTTTGCATGAGAAAAAAAAGCAAGTTTGACAATCAAAGTTTCCAGAAGGACCGTGGCAGATTTTCCAAGACGCTTATTAAAACAACAAGAAAAAAAGAAAACAAGAAACGAGGTCATAGGTAAAATCTGTGCAGTTTTAGAAGAAAATTGCCTTTAAGTCACACCAAATATGGACTGTGATTAGCGTATTACTGGTTTACTGCTCTTTGCAGTATTATTTTAATATAGAAACTTTCCAAAAACTTCCATTATTGTTAGTGCCGCTGTAACTTTACAGCATTTCTTTGCAAGACTTTTGCATAATACTGTAGATATTAATATATAATAAAAATATAATAGCTTTAATAATCATGTAATTGTGCACACAACTGAATCATTTTTTATTTTATTTTTTTTTACATTATTGTTCTCCACTGATAGATTAGATCACTCTTTTTCAAACCTCACATATACTGTAAACTCACACAGTACAGTACAGTATATCCTTATTCGAGTTAAACAGCCTTAATTTCATATTTAAGTCACTTTATGCACAATTTGTTAGTATCACAATATTTAATTTAAAAACAAACAAGATTTGCATTTTTCTATAATTTTCAAGAATTTTACTCGCTGCTAAGCATCAGCATGTACAGTACATGGAGACTCGTCATCCATGACTCAATGCTCGTGAACTCGGTTATTTGCAATTCAAAAAAATTCCCATGGAAAGACTGAAGACAGGCACCATTTCCGACGCAAATATGCTGTTTCACTCACAAACGTCCCGTCGTGAAGGAGTAATGGCGATGATTTCTGATAGATGAAGTTGTTTTAAAATTATATTATCATTGTTAATTGCATAAAAATGCAATACTTAAATGAAAGAAGGCCTGTAATGCTATCGCCTATAAAATATATGCACATATAGAGATGATACATATTATACAGATCATGTAGGTTCCTAAGACTAACTGAACAGAGATTAGAAGAATTTTAAGAGCGACCTTAAATCCTCGAAAGCTACTTCTTTATTAGCAGATGATACACAAATAACGTTGCAAAGTAGCAGCAATTCACACAAGTACTTTCTTGATTCTCACAACAAGGTGCTAAGATGTTGGGAGTGGTAATCCTGACGTGGTCTTCTTCTTCTTCTGTTGTGAGTCATACTACTCAAGGTTGGACATGTCGTGCATTCTAAGATGCCTTTCTTTTTACCAGGGTTGCAAAATGTAGTTATCCAAGTTATCGTAACCTTTCTGTGAGCTGAAACCACTCTGGCCACTCTGATCTCTCTGATCGACAAGGCTTTTCTACCTAAAGTACTGCTGCTGGATGCTTTTCACAGTACTCTGTGTAGACTCTTGAGACTAATGTGTTTGTGTGAGTGTGTGTTTATTTCAGTATTGAGTATTTCAGCACTTTTATGAAATACTCCAACCCGCCCATCTCAATCTGCGACCATGCGATAATTTTTCTTCATTATGATCCTTGATGTTAATTTGACATCAATTTTAAGATATAATGCTTATAGACAAATGAATGATGATAATTGCATGAAGTTTTGGTGTTCCTAATAAAGTGGCCATTGACTGCACATGCTGGTATAAATAAATGTATGGTGTTTATTGATTATGTATGTCAACTGACTGGTGAATATTTTGTAATTAGTTAATTATTTTTCATTGGAAATCCAAAAAGCTTGTGAATGATGAAAGTGATGCAATAAAATGCAAAAATTATAACTATCTCTGGTTATGGTTCTGACTGGCAACCTAGACCCTTTGACCACCCAGATAAAATTGTGGCTAAGCCCGAGTGATAGCAATTAACTGAAAAACACTGAAGAGACTGTCCTGAGCAGAATGGAGACGTTTCTCCTCCCGCTTATATCTTTGCACCTTAATAAAATATTCAAACTGTATTTTGCACTGAATTAGCTAGTTTTAGAAGGACGGTGTGATTGGTTATGGAGCTGTGAAGCCCGGTTTCTCTCGCCGTGATTAATTGCACCATAGCTGTCCTGTCACAGTGTGTTTGGCCCAGAGAAAACGGCAAATAAGTGCTGGCAAACGGGCTTAGAGAGCCTGTGAAGAAAATGAAAATTACAATCAGCGGGTGTTGCGCGTGACCTGAATTCCAAACGTTCGAACAGAAGAAGGGCGCGAGCTTCTTAGCGTAAGAACGGTGTCCATAGCAACCAGGCGCGTTCTTTAAAAAGCGTGCGTAATGAGGGTCAGGGGGAGCTGCTATGCAGGAGTGCAGCATCAATAATACAACATAAAAACCATGTTTATTCTATATTAGCCTAGTGAGGACCGCAGAGTGGACTAATAGCTCACAGCGAGATTCTCGACTAAAAGTAGGTTACATCAGTTCATTGGAGCATGCACAGTTTATAGGCTAGAGATTATATTGAACTTGGATACATATTGATTTATCACAAAGCTGGCTCTTAGGCTTACAAGTACATGAACCCAGAGCAAATCATAGCAAATCATCGTTACTGTAATGCTGTGTGATTCGTCCTTTTAAAACACCTTAAATTATTAACCAGGTGGTACAAACTCTAGTGCTGGGTTGAACTGAGTATAAAGATATTTCCCCTGTATTTTACATGTACTGTAGGAATGCCCAAGTTTAAGAAGTTTGGAGTAACTAATTTCTACATAATGTTCACATATTTAAAAAAAAAAAAAAAAAAAAAAAAAAAAAAGGAAAAGAAACTGGGACAGTACAGGAAAGTTATTTTTACAAAAAAAAGGATGTTACAATTGTTTTCATCATAGTACATATAAAATATATTATAATCCTTTGAAGTCTTACTATTTCAAGAATTCTGGGTGTAGTCCAAATTAGCATTATTTAACTTGCAATTTTACAACATTTTACACATTTTGAATGATTTTTGACCTGTCCTAAACAAACAAAAATGTAATTGAAATGTAAACACAATTATTTGGGTTATTCGGACATGCTCAGTGTACAATTTAGTACCATTGTAGCCCAATACCCTTCTGGCACTCTAGAATTCTTGATTAACATCCAGACCTCATTTCAGGAAGTAATCCTTCCCCCTTCCTGTCCCCCCATTAGAAAACACAAAACTTTTTCTTGAATAGTTGCCCGAGTCCTTACACACCTGGATGGTTGTATCTGTAGGTTGTATTTGACAATGAAAAAGTGAGACTCTTCTCCATGAGACTTTTTTGCTAGGTTTTCTCTGAGGTTTTTTGATGAAGTGTGTAAAATCTAAGCAGCCTTCCATGTGATTGACCTCCCTAATATTTTGTGCCCCCTAGAAGACATAAAAGGCATATCCTCATGTTCTAATATTATATTGTCTTGCTTTAGTGATTCTAATTTGTGAACCACCTTGGATAAAAATTGCCATTATATTAAGTTACTTTAAGTTAAGTTCATATGTAATATGTTATGTAATATATGTTCTGTTATTTGCTATATGCTATGTAATATATGTTGTTATGTTATATATGCTATATGTTCTGTTATATGATATATGTTATGTAATGTTATATACATGTTATAAATGTTATGTCATATATTATATGATATGTTATATGATATATATATATATATATATATATATATATATAAAATTCATAAATGCTATATGTTATATTATATGGTATGTTACGCTATCATATGTATGTAATGTTATATGTTATATACGTAGAGTATATGTTATGTTAAAACTATACTTTTACCATGATTAAAACCACCATGGCTAATTAAAAAAAACATTGTTGCAAACACTGCAGTGAGCAAAACATCCACTGTTTTAACAACTACTAAAGGCAGTAACACACTTTACTGTAATAAATTTTCACTTTCTTGACGAACACTGCCATGGTGCTGTTTCTTCACTTCTTCTTCCCAACAATATTTGACTGATTTAGTTAGTGACCTATGAAAGGATCTATACAATGACGAAAACGTCAAATAACATTTGTTAGTCGCTCTGGATAAGAGCTTTTGCCAAATGCCTAAATGTAAATGTAAATGTAAATGCTGCAGGACACACAACCGAGCTGATGGAGGGAAAGGGAGAGGGAGATATCGAATTTAAATCTCAAAGCAGTATGTATCTGTATGCATGTCCGCTGCCTTTCTCACTTGCTTTCACTCAAAAGTTTCTGATTTCTGTGATGTGTGTGTTTTTTCCAGACATAAGGGTGCTGTTATTAATATGCGGTAGACTCCAGGAACATCCGAGAGAGGAGGGATGTCTGAAAATCTCAGAGAGATCTGCTCATGCTATGATGCTTGCTTAAAAGGTGGACAGTTTAAGGATGACCCAAAACTTCTTTGTAATATGTGGTGGCAAGGCAGAAATGTAACTAATACATATTATTAATACTTATATTTTGTTTACTGATGATGCTGTGTGCAGGTATGTTCATATTAAGTCATGTCCTTAACCCACGGTGGAAGGGTGGGTGGGGGGGACCTTTGTCTGGGCTTTTTATTTTTTATTCCCCGTCTGAAGTTATGAATTATAGTTTAACCAAGCAAGAAAAAATATCCTTTGTTTTCTCAATCCACTTTAAACAATATTTTGGATTATGCTGGATTAGCATATTTCTGCATGAGCACAAATCACACTAATTAATGATGCAAGCACAGGAGTCATGTTCTTTAATATAACTTTAAAAGAGCTTCATCGCATAATATTACATGGAGAAGACTCTCTCTCTCTCTCTCCCTCCTTCTCTCTCTCTCTCTCTCTCTCTGTCACACACACACACACACGCACACACACACACACACACACACACACACACACACACACACACACACACACACACACA
>JAQMYK010000023.1:4527447-4539955 GCA_030014345.1 Clarias buthupogon | reverse complement strand
CACACACACACACACACACACACACACACACACACACACACACACACACACACACACACACACACACACACAAAAGCCAAATGCCCCCTCCAACCACTACCAGGTGCACACATTTTATATGCAATTTTACAATCATTGCATTCTGTTAGTTATTTATCTCCCCTAAATTGAAATTTCCATCTGTTTCTTGCTATAAAGCTGTCTTTGTTTGCAGCAAGATCATTACTCATGATTTTACTTTCTCTGTCCCTCTTGGGGTTTGTCAGGAGTGTTTTATCCAGAAGAGAGAAATGAACACTGAATCGTCGCCCTGCTTTCACCGCATTAGGGTTATTTCGCCCTGCTGTTGCTATGCAACAATGTGAAATGTTGGCACAACATGATTTAGATCGGGTTAAACAATAAAGTCTTTTGCAGTGAATGCACTGTTTCTTACAACTGTGCTTTTAATGCTGGCAGCTGAATGAAAATGTACATTATCAGTTTATTTCCTGCTTTAAGAGAGATGAGAATCCACATTATTATCCTGTATTCATAATCCATCCATATACTGTACATACATTTTACATCTTATCATGAAATAATTCTTCATATTGTATATGTTTGTTCTTTTCAGCTCTTAAATGTAAGATATTGAATATAAAATCATACAAAAGCACATAAATATTATAAGGGTGCTATATAAATACTATATAATACTATAGTATTAGTTATAATAATATAGCAGATATACAGTACAGTACATAATGAACTATATATATATATATATATAGTCTATATATATATTATCTATAGGGCTACTTAAGAGCTACACATGCCTTTTGTGAAAACTCAAATCCTTTATGAAGGATTATTAATGAAAACATATCCCTAGAAGCAACAGACTGAAGTTGTGTTACAAGTTTACAGATTGATGATATAACTTATCTAACCAAATGACAGAAAACCTGAAAAACTTTAAAAAAATATGACACATCACATCGAATGATGTTGTGGTTAGCACCGCGTCCCTACAGGGTGGAGTCTGTGTGCATGGAGTTTGCATGTTCGCCCCGTGCTTGGAGGGTTTCCTTTGGGTACTCCAGTTTCCTCCCACACTTCAAAGACATTCAGAGCCGGCTAATTGGCATTTCCAAATTGCCTGTAGTGTGTGAGTGTGTGCATGCATGTACCCTATGATGGACTGGAATCCCATCCAGGGTGCGCCTTGTGCCCCGAGTCTCCAGGCATACAGTATGTTCCCTGTGAACCTGTACAGGACAAGTGGTATAGAGTATGAGAGAGAGAGAGAGAGAGAGAGAGAGAGGTTACAGTGTGACTGACTGTGGCTCCTGAATGCCTCGCTTGGTGATAAGACGTAAATAGACGTATTTACGTATAGACGTAATGTATGTGTTACATAGTCTTATATGCATTATGTACTGTAGCTTTTTGCTATATATTCTTGTAGTGTGGCCTTATTATGTATACCAGTATGTGGACTTACAATATATTTATTTACAGGATGTTGCCCTTAAGGGATTAAATAGGGTTAATGTCGACTTATCAATTGTCATAAAGGAGCTGTGCAGGTGTTATGTAACATTCTTTATATTAGTGGTGAATAAGAGAATATGTACATTTTGATGTAACATTATGTAGCCATTTCTGTAACCTTTCTTATGTCAGTTGTCATAACGGGCATATTCAGATGTTATATAGCCTTATTTTATAGGACATACTGTATGATATGCGCAGATGATATAGGTGTAAAGGCTAATGCATAAAGATATAGTACAGGCCAAAAGTTGTGTCCAAACTTTTGGCCTGTACTGTATGTAGCCTTATTACAGTACAGTATGTAGGTGCTATGTAGTCTTATTTATTTCAGTTCCCTTGAAGGACATAAAGTATGAAGGTGTTAAATACTGTACACACATTAGACGTGCACTCTCATTATAAATGATTTATAGCGAATTATGAATGCTACACTTAAATAAAAAAAATAAATAATAACTAGAGAATTATCCATGAGATCATGCTTTGCTTGCAGGTTCTATTGAGCTCTATATGCTAATGTATGCTAATAGTATCTTTTTTAAAAATGTAAAACATGTTTTTTTTCTGAATGAATCCATTTTAATTTCTTTTTTTTCTTCTTTTTTTAAAATCCCTGCCTGTAATTGCTTCATGCAGAGTGCATTTCTCTTCCATGAAGTCCCACAATCATCTGATATTGTGCCAACATATGAGGCATTTTATTTGATACAAGCATCGCTGTATTTGACTTTAATATCTTCTTTTAAGGAAGCTTGTTTTTGCTTTGGCATGCTGAGAGGATACGTGTAAGGAGGCCGAGTTTGCGATGGTGCTTGAAAGAGACGGGGCGAACATTAATCATGTGTCTCTTTCATTTGCCGTGATGCATAAAACACTGAAATCTGTTGATCTGTGCACACAGGGAGGGTGTAAATACGAGTGCTTCATAGCCCGTTCCCTGCAGAGCTCGAGGAAGGTTACTGTCTTTCCTCCCATCTCTCAACTGCTTCAAATCAACCCAGTTATTCCCGACACAACCACATGCCAATTAGAGTGCTCTCACAGTAGTGCTGATGGACTTAACAGGCACTTTTCTTAAGTTCCTGCCACTCAGAGTGCTTTTTTTTTTTTAAGTTTAAAGAAATCTATAAACAAACTCGAGCATATGGGGATTTTTTTTCTCCCTCTTTTCTGTGCCATGAGTTGAAACGATTTGATTTATGATGTCTAACTACCAACATAATTTAGGGATTTGTTTAAAGCCTTAAAAGAAGGTGGACCATTTTTCCCCCCATCATGCTTTTAAGATACATCAGGGTTTCATTTTTAAAAGATATTTCGTACATGAATGCTCACTTCAATCAGATATAACTGTAGAGGAAAAATGTTAATTTATACCATTCTAAGCCTTTTTCCTTTTTCATCCTGCAGACATTTTCCCGTGGTCTTTTCATTTGGCATACAGTTCCTACAGTATGTTGAGTCTTACTAAGCAGATATCTTTATCAAGCTCAAATCTGTACTTATGCTTGTCTTTGGGAGGGGTATATCTTTTATACCATGAGAATATATCTTTCACCTTTAAAAATATCCCAAAATTACTGTACATAACTGCACTCACCGCATAATTATAGCTTTACTCTAAAATCAAACTTTGACCACAACAACCGTTCCAAGGAAAAGATACTGTACATACAGTACCAAAGGTACCACCCCAGTGACAATTTATAGCTAGAAACTTTTTTTTTTAGAGTATCCATCTCCTATAAACACTTTCTAATCTTAATGGTTCCAAAAGGCTGATCCATTAAACATGACATCATTTATTTTAATTTATTTTAGATTTTTTTTTTTGCTACAGTTGTTGAATTCTTATAATTAACACCTATTTTGACTTTCATGATTCATGATGACATAACATCAAATATCATTAGGCCCAATATTGTGTAGGTTCGCTTTGTTCCACCAGAGTGGCCCTGACCCCTCGGGACGTGGCTCTGCAGGGCCTCAAAGGGATGTGATGTGGTGTCTGTAACATCACATCACATCACATAACAAGAATGCTGGCAGCAGAGACCCTTTGGGTGCTGTGGGTTGCAGGGTGGGGCCCCCATGGATTGGCCTTGTTTGTTATACAGTACTTAGGTTTTAGTGCAACCTTTTGTTTCATATCCCAGTCCATACATCTCTTTTTTTCCCCCTTTCTCTTGCTTTCACTTGCACCGATTATCCGGCATACGGAATTCGTGGTAAACTTATGGTGATAGTTTCGAAAGTAATTTAAGCAAAGAAAGAAGAGGCATGCGATGCATGCACTGTGTGTAAAAAGCTGATTCATTCACTGTGTCTGGTTCTATACACTATTTGTGTAATGATATAAACCTTGAGGGATGACTGACAGGCTTGAGGAATGTTGTTGAAGCACGGACAGACATTATATAGTGCACTATAATATGCGAAGTACCGAAGTGATATTAAAACTGACAGAAGAGGGGACTGATGATGCTTTAAAATCAATTGTATTGTCATTTGTAATGTTTCTGTTCGTATTTGTTATACAGTATATAACAGAAATTAATACTCCCTCTTACAGTATGTGTATTTTGTGCAAGAACATTCATTTAATCATAGTCTAAGTAAATACAATCTCTATTTTTGACAATCAAAAACAACTTATAAAAACGTTTTTTTTCACTTTGCCATTATTTATAAAAAAAATAAAAAAATAAAAAATAAACAATAAAAAAGTTCTGTGGTTAATTCTAAGTACCCCCTTACATGGTTCCACAGAATTTTAGAGTTGCAGCCAGGTGTGGCTAATCATCAGCCCTTGATTAATTGATCATCAGCAGGTGTGCAGACCCTCTATAAAAGCAGGCATTTTGGCAGTTTGCTGGTCTGGAGCATTCAGTTGTGTTAACGCAATGCCAAGAGGGAAAAACATGAGCAATGGTCTTATAGAAGCAACTATTACCGCACATCAATCTGAAAAGTATCATAAAACCTTTAGTTTAACATTCTAACATTCTACAGATTTGAAATAATTTCTTTTTAAATTAAATTTTGTAACTTTATTATTGAGTGAGTACAAAAGCAATTATATATACACTGTGTGTGTGTGTGTATATACATATACTGTGTATATATATATATATATATATATATATATAACTGTACATGAGAGAGAGAGAGAATTTCAAACAATAGTTAAAAGTTTCAGAGAATTTTTTGCATGCCAGAAAAGTAAGCAGCACGCACATTATATAAGCGACCACTTTAAAGACAAAAAAACTGAAATGGAAGTTGCTGGGTTTTGTATGCAAAAGAAGCAGGTGCAACAGTCATCAGAAGATCAGTGGGTGGTTCTGCAGGACTCTGCGGAACTTAGTAGCCAATTCCCTTATAAAACTAAAACAAATTGTACGTTACACCAAAGGGTCCTCAAAGCACTGTCACACCAAATACTGACTTGATTTCATTAATTACTGTTTACTGGGCTGTTTACACACACACACACGCACAAAGTGTAAAACTATTTGTAAGCTAATTTGAGCACATTTGAGTAATTAGCCTAATAAAATAATACTATAATAACATTTTTGGATTAATTATATTCCTGGCTGCATTAAGTTTGGGAACTCTGGCTCTAATTATTTGAGATGTGTCTCATTAAGGTGTTGAATGACTTCAAAGTCAGCTTTCTTAACTTTAAGTCCTAATTAATGCACAAAAAAGTTAAAACAACTCCAAAGAAATTGGAGAAAAGATTCCTAAAGGAGTGTAATTTTTTTTTTTAGGTAATTGAAATTACAATAACTAATGAAATTAAGGGTGTGCAAACTTTTTGCAGTCAGATGCAAGATGGGTGATTGAATCAAAGCTTATAGCCATGAATTTCATACGGGACCATTTAAATGTATATACCTGTAGATAGCCAACTAAGTATTCTTAGTATAAACAATATCATCTACTGTATTTCTTACACATTTAAGTTCATAAATATAAAAGACATAAATGACAAAATAAACTTATTTGATTTTCTAAATACTTCAGAATGATATAACAGTGAAAACATTTGTGATTTCCACCTCTGTACCAAAATCTCAGGACCTGACTTTCCTTCGCTGACCTCGTTCTGAGGAACATTGGCTTACAGAACCTAAAAAGGGGTTATTATTCTCTCTCTCTCTCTCTCTCCTTTTCCACATCCACCAGTGTTTCGTCTAGTTTCACAGTTTGTACCTGTCTTTGACCTTGTGGTAGAGTTTTTGGAATAGTTTTACCCTCCCTCTTTCCCTCTCTCTCCTCATTTCTGCTTTATTTTCTTACCCATTCTCTTATCTGATTCACACACACATCCAAGACTCCATTTACTCTCTCTTAAAACCTCCACTTGTTTCTACTTTTCTTCTCCGATTAAAAGCCGGAGCAGGGCCTCAGCTGGCGCGCCTGTGTGTTTATTATAAAGAGGTCATTGTTGTTTAATGACAGGGCGAGCTGTACAGATCTCGGTGTTGTGTGAGAAAACTGGTACTGTAGCTTTCTCTGCATCGCTTCACCTGGAGGCTTTTATTCAGCCATGAGTTTCCTTTGTGTGCCACCGGGAAAATAGACCTGTTTAATTACCATGAGTTTTCCTGTTAAATTAATTTGCATGTGTTGTGAAATTTACTTTATTTATTTATTTGTGTGTGTGTGTGAGGGGGGGGGGGGGTTGATAAATAAATAAAAAAATCTTTCACTATTTTAGGCAAAGCTGCTTATTTTTGTGATGATTTGTTTTTTCACTAGTCGTGTGGATTTGAGAGATGCACAAGTTAATTTATGTTTGAGGGATCCACACTGGCACAAGCTAATTTTTCAGCTTGATAGAGGCATGTGGGAACAGAATTAGGCTCTTACTTAACAAAGTATATAAATTAACAAAGTCTCAAGCCATTTATAATTTTCAGCTTCCTCTAGATGTTAGTAGAATGAAAAATAAAGACCATGCTGGAGTATTCAACTAAAAAAAAAAAAAGTCTCACTACATAAAAACTACATTAGAATGGATAAACAACTAACATGACTAAATGACAATGACTTTTTTGTAATTGCTGCAATCCATAGCTCTAAATAAGGCAATTCGCAGTGGCTGTTTTATTTTGCACTAGCTATTCATTGACATTAACAGCTTTTATGTGCACCGTGGACTCAGAAAAGAAAGCTGTACTATGAGGAGTGTTCAAGTCAAACCAGGATTTTGGTTTTGCAGAATAAGAGGACACATTTATCAGAGTAATTTATATTATATTTATCTATACAATTACCTGCTACACTAACACTGGCCTTCCAGGAACTCCTTTAATGGTCCATGACATGTAGAAATGGACTGTCTGGAGGATAACTCCTAGCAGAGTTTCTGTAATGTGCAAGTGGTGTTGGAGAATGATTGTGTGTACAGTTCTGTCGATTTCTATTAGGTGTTCCCCTCATGGAAGGTTGGGCAGCAGGTTCCAAGCCACCTCAATTTAGTTCAACCTATGCCTCCATTCCCAAGAAATTTCATCACAAGTCCTGGTTAAATTTCAGTGCAATTCAGTATGTTAAGGCCTTGAGCTTTGGTTTGAAAGGTTTCTGTTTTGATCTCCAACTCAAAATCTGAAAAGGCTTTTTGGGCGCTTTGAGCAAGGCCCTAAATTTGAATCTAACCTTCTCAATATCGATTTTCAATAGACGATTATACAAATGAAATGTTTAAACAAGACATATGTATCATCAATTCACAAGACCTAACTAGACCTAAGAAGGAATATACTGTACATTAAAAAAATCTACTAAAAAAGTCTTACCTTTCTGAATTATCCCTAGTCAGATGAACCACCTTCGGCAAAATAATTCATGTGATTTAATCTAATGTAAAACAATCTGCTACAGATGCCGCACTTGGTCATGTTCAGAGAACTTGAGTCGATGAACTACAGCCAACTTTTGTCATATGTTTATCATCTCTGCTGAAGTATTTTTTAAAGTACTTGGTTTGGTCTGCTAAAACACTTTGCTGGGTCCACATCCAGACCACATTCTGTCAGTTATTAGCCACTGGGTTTAAATACTTTATGTTCTACTGCAGCTTACTTATATTTTTGTGCAGTGTCTAGATGTCCCCAGAAATTTTAAAACTTTAACTACAGAGGATATAATGAACTCTGTCTTGAGGCTCTCCTCAAGTTCATACAGTATGGACCATTACTAACTTACTAATTGTACCTAATTATATTTTGTCCAGCTTCATTTTTATAATTAAACATTTCCATTTTTATCTAGCCAAGAACAAAATGTTCTAGTTTCGGCAAAATCAGTGCTAGATACAGTGGTCTACCTTTTTGCTCGACCCGCAGCGTGGATGCCTTCATTTCTTAGCATCTGTGGGGATTTAGACAGAAATGGGTGAAATACTGTCTGTTGTCCATCAAGGTTCATTTCTGGACCCCTTATAGTTTTCTTCTGTATATCTATCCACTTGGACAGGTGATAAAATATTTGGCAATACATTATACAGTGTATTCATCCATTCCATCAAGCCAAACCCTGACACCTCTGTTCCCTAACACATGATTTAAGGTCAATATTCCATTATACTCACCCTAATGTTTCTTCCAGCCCTACTTTGTATTTGACCTTGCAGCAGTGGTTTGTTCTTGCATGTGACATTCTGAAATGGAATTGATTGCAGATTTTTGCAGTGACACAATGCTGAGACAGGTAATTTCTTTCTTTTTCACTTCTGGTTGGGGGTTCCTTCAGTGTTCAATTATGCACTCCTTCGTTTTCGACAGATGCCGTGTCTTGTGGCTTTTGCAAATGCAATTGCAAAATGTCAATGTAAAATTACACATTTGGCCTTCAATTCTCATTGTGAGGGGATAAGTGGAACATAATAAACAAACCGATGATTATGATTCTATTACTTGTTTCCCCCAACTACAATTTGGTAGAATAACAGTTACAACCATACACCTGGACACACAATGTAAAAACCAGACAGACAAGCAGAAAGCCTACCATGCAATATGCATTACAGTATGTCAGTCCTATTTATTAAACGCTGCAATGACTATAATGTCTTTACTTATTTAAAGCTCTGAATGGTTTAGCTCTGTCATATTGTACTGATTTCTTATAGACTTATAGAACAGATTAAATTTCTCATTTGTTTTTGCTCAAGCCTGCTATAAATCTCTAAGACTACATTCAGCTCAGAATAATTGCCTCTAACCTCTAGAGTAGTCTTTTAGGTAATGTTCGAAATGAAATTTAGAGTTTGTTTTTCCCCGTAGGGCTTTTCTTTTTTTTGGTGTTGCCATATCAGATCATTCGGTCTGCACAGATTTTACGCTGGAATCCGTTCCTGCTACAACCCACCCATTTATTCAGGTTTGGGACTGATGACCTTCTTCTGAAGACTTTCTCATCGACTGGGTATTATATATATATATATATATATATATATATATATATATATATATATATGGGCATGGGGCCTTCCCCAAGGGCCCAACATTGGCAACCCGACGGTGACAGAGCTTGAACCTCTGATCAGCAACATAAAGTCTCAACTATCTGGGCCCCCAATGCCCCCAATGTACAAATTAAAATATTATACTACAAATCTTGAAGTGCAATTTACATCCATCCATCTAAGAACCTCTGTAGTCCAACCAGAGACTGCGGAGGCCAAAGGTGAGCATTGTATTTAATCCCATTTTTGTACAACCGTTAAAAAAAGACAATGAGCTGTTGAGGGCGTGGTCGAAGCAAGATGCAGGAAGATCTTAATAGGTTCATTATCATGATTGCATTGACCAATTAACAACATAACTTATATCTCTTAGTGATCAAACTGAGTTTCTCCACCATGTTGTTCTGCCAGTGGAGTTCTCAATGACCAATTCAGCCTTGTGCTAAGACCACATCAAGTTCATGTTACGTTTTTCTAGTGCTTATGGTATGCATGCAGCAGGTTATCAGCACTTCTATGTCATGTTCAGAGAATTACAGTACGTATGAATGCTGGATCCAATTCCTCACACCATCACTTGATGAAATGCTTGTTGGAACATATTGTGGTATTTATTCAGACCCCCTGGATGCAATGACAAAGGAGTAAGCATGTGATAAGCACTTGGTAAGAGTGCGGCAACGATCTGATCAGACATGGTAATAACTCGGATTGATCTCAGACCTGTGGAGCGAACACGTGCCTGATAGAAAATTTGTGACAATATGATGATCCATTGAGAATCACAGTGATGTGACTAGGAATTAGGATAAACTTGATATATACACATTCTCCATTTTCATGGTCATGTCGCAGTGTGACGGGGGATAACCTGGCATGTTAAAAGTTACTGGCTTTATTAAAATATATTATTAGCAGTACTGCTCATACATGTTTATTTGATTATTAATATAAGAATATTCTTTAATGTGATTTAGAATTAATCAATATTTTGTTCAGGCTTTTCCTTCCTATAAGAAATAAGTCTTTATTTACAGTATACATATTGTACACTTGTTTTCAGTGACAATGACTCCAAAGGTTTTATTTTATATTTTGTTTTTATCCTCTATAGCTATATTTTCTATAGCAAACCTTTATCTATATTTTATTTCTTATTTTATTCCATATGTATTTCTTATTGATGATCTTTTTTTAATGTAGCGGGCAGTCGTATAAGCATTTCACTGCATATCGTAATGTGTATGTGACGATTCGAATTTTTATATTTTCACTTTATTTATATATGCATAGTTGTCTACACCATCTATTTGACCTTAGTTTATATTTATTTACAGTTATTTTACACAGTTGTTTACTGGCAGTTGTTTTGCACTAATGGAATAATTCCATTTTTTATCATTACAACAGTTTTATTTGTTATTTTATTTCCACTGATGTTGGCACATCTCATTCCATCTACGTAAATGTCTTGATGTGCGAATATTTGTGGTTTGTTGTCTTTCTGTACTACTACTCTTTTTTAATTAAATTGAATACATACAGTATGAACATTTGAGTTACAAACTTTTGAAGATACTTGCATGATACATGCATTCGCGCATGTTCAATCACAGAAGTAAGATCACATGTCCAGTGTACACTGTCACGTGTGTATCCTCTGCAAGCCCATGATGTCCGGAAGCAAGCATAAAAGCAGCGACGATGAAGCTGGTACTGCTAAGGAGTGTCAAGCAATAACGATGGATACCAAAATGAAAACAATTTCCATAAGATAATGAAGTGAGGTGAAAAAAATGGCAGATATTGCCCTAGTACCTAGGCAATGTTTGTCGGACTTACAAACAAATTGGACTTACGAATGAGCTCTCGGAACAGAATTCGTTTGTATGTGGTGGGCTTCCTCTATTGAGTAGACAACTAGTAAGGAACAAAAAATAACCCATCCTATTTGGTTTATGGAACAGAGAAACTGACATTAATGATGCTTTCTCTATGCCTCAGGTTCTGTCTTTCTTGTTCAAAATCAAAAAGAGAGAAAATGAGAGAAAAAGAACTAAGGGCATGTTGTGATTAATATAGTCATAATTCATAATTTAATATTGAGATATAGTTGTCTGGAACTTCATCTTCTTAACTAATATTTGGAATAAAATTACAGTGATAGTGACATGCAGTAATTTTCCCACTGTATTACTGAGACCTGACAGACAAATACATTTATGAACAGTCCAGATTTATGAAGGTCTCAAAAAAAGTCTCTTATTTGTTGTACTTCGCAGAGAAATAGTGAGAGAGAAGCAGCTACACACTCTTCATGTAAAATATCGATCTACTCATTGTGGTTATAAATGGAGTCTTTTGGATTTCTACACTTCTAGCAAAAGTGGAATGTTGACTTTGTTGCAGTATCTTGGAGATTTTATTTTTTATTTTTTTCCTTCTGTAAGATGTAAGCTGTCACTCTCCTGCTGCACCATTTCACCCCAGAGCCTGAACTGAAAGCTATATTTATGTCAAAGTGTTGTTTAAAATCGCACAGCTCTCAACTTCTGAAAGGCAATTTGTTTTGACACCTCATCGTCTTGCTTTAGGACCAAATGATATATTGAATGTTGACTTTGTTTCTGATTTTTCTGTATTGTGTTGCAGACTCGGTTTGTTTCTACTTGAGCAAACAGTATATACAGGGTCCATCTCTCTTTCTCCCTCCCTCTCTCTCTTGACTTAACCTACAATTAGACCACATTTCTGCTGTCCATTATTTCCATTATAAAGCAGCAAGCCATGTGTGTTCAGTCAACAAGGACAATCAAATACCTTTTAACATTAACAGTCTGTTGCAATTACATGCAAATCAAAGTCTGATGAGGCTCTTAAAAAAAGAATGTATTAAACTCAAGCAATTTGCACATTCCTCTTTTTTTTTTTTGCTTTATTAACAGCCCATTCTGCTTTGGAGATAGATCATAAATATAATAGAATTGGGATTTAGATTTATTAACCAAAAAGTGAGAAATTTCATTATCTTCTGTCAGTTAAATTGCAGGACATGAACAATAAAAAAATAAAAGTTTTTAAAACCATGGCAAAGCTTTAATAGTTACAAATTTAAAAACAATGATAAATTGTTATATATAAAAACACCAGGCTTGTAGATTCCAACCTATCAGTTTTGTGTTTAAGATTTTACGTCTGTGCAACCTTATATTTAATCAAAACCAGAGTCAGACTTGTGCAACAGAAAAATAATTCATTTGACTAAGCTGAAATCGTAATAAGTTTATAGGTGATCATGGCAGGCAGCCAAGAGAGCATGATTAAGAACTTATGTATGTGGAAGACGGCAGATAGCCAGTTCATGGGAGGGTCATAGCATGGTTATGTTGCCCTGTGATGTAGCATGAAATCAGCATACAAACCGGATTCCAAAAAAGTTGGGACACTAAACAAATTGTGAATAAAAACTGAATGCAATGATGTGGAGAT
>JAQMYK010000023.1:4505614-4516148 GCA_030014345.1 Clarias buthupogon | reverse complement strand
ACACACACACACACACACACACACACACACACTAGTAGTAATAACATAGTATTTCTCTACCAGAGCCAATTCCTGCAGAATTGTAAAGTAGATCAACAGTTAAACAGTGAAAACAACTCATTCATACCTTACATGATTCCCCATACAGTACTGTATATAAGCATTTATGCTGCCTGTGAGTGAAGTGAGCATGTGTGAGTGGAGTGGAGTGGGGTGTGGCTTAGCCCAATCACCATAACAACCAGCCTCTCATAAGGGTTCAGAATATAACATTATCCCTTGCGAATAGGGAAGCCAGTCATTGTAAAACCCATTCATTTTTAAAGGAGTAAAGTTGTCAGTTTTTGATGGCCATGATTTTTTTTTTATATAGAAATTGTGAGCCTCAATTTCCTGATCTGACCAAAAATGAGTGAGCTAGGCCCCCAGGGGCAAAGAGGTTCTGGCGTAGATTGAAAACATGGACCAATCCCTTTACCCATACACTCCCTTGTTCCACTCATCAAGTAGTGCCATTGATCAGGTGTTAGAGAGGGATTTGGGATTCAGTCTTGTGATAAAAGCTAATTAGCTGTGTACTGTATCTGGTGGCACAGTGGCTTAGTAGTTAGCACTGTCGGCTTGCACATCCAGGGTTTGGGGCTGATTCCGGCCTTGGGGTCTGTGTGCGTGGAGTCTGCATGTTCTCTCTGTGCTTGCTGGGCTTTCTGGTATCTTCCCACACTCCAGGCATGCAGATTAGCTGAATTGGTGTTCCCAAATTGCACATAGTGTGAAAATTAGTGTGTATGCCCTGTGATGGACTGGAACCCTGTTGAGGGTGTACACTGGGATGCCCTCCAACCCTGTAAGCAAACACTTGCTTTAGATCTCACCTTGTAAAACAACAACATTTTGCAATGTTTTTTTTTTTTTTATTCATTTGAAAAGTAATCTGTTAATCATTGTATATGGTTATTAAATCGCTAATTAGCCAAACATTTTAATTTTTGTAAAATATTAGCCAAATTTGGGCATGAGAGTAGTCTCAACATTCCAGGATTCCTGGTTTATTCCTGACCTTGGGTTACTTTGGGGGAAGAGTTTCATATACTCTCTTTGTGTTTATGTGGGTTTCTCCAGTGATCTCGAGGGTTGAAGATGTGGACTGGCCATAGCCCGTAGACGTGAATAGGTTTATGTACTGTATATGTATTCATAGTGGCCTCGATTGGACTACCTTAAAAACCACTGTGTATTCCTGGCTTGCGTCCAGTGTGCTCAGGATCCAACAGGACCAGGATAAAGCAGTTACTGAAGATGAATGATGAATCCTAAATTTTGGGTGCCTTATAATTTTCATGAGTACCTCAGGAAATAGTGGAAAGATAAAATTGAGAGAGAGACAGAGAGAGAGAGACTACTGCCATTAACCACACACATGAAAACATTTAATGTTATAATTAGTATAATAGAAGTAGTTACTTTTCCCCATTATCATCTCTTTATGCCTGCTAGCAAATTTCCTAATTTCTTTAAATAAATATAATACTTAAAATGTCCCACTGAAAAATCTACTCACTGAACAATAATCATATTTTGATTAATTAAATCACATAGACCACTGTCTTTGTGATTTAATTATACAATATCTGTATTTGCATTTTGGGAATAATTAAGCAGTATTACACAAGTAAGTGTGCGGTTCTACTCAGAGGTAGCGGGTAACATTTACTTTGTTACTATACTTAAGTATATACTGTATTTCATATATATGTACTTTACTTGAGTAGCTTTATTAGAGGATACTTTTCACTGTTACTCCACTACAGTATATGCTACAGCAAGTATCTGTACTTTTTACTTCGCTACATTTCTGTGTGACATTACATAACTTCAGTGGTGAATAGTATTTAAAGCAGGAATGTCAGCACTTGCTGACTATTGTGCATCATTTTCATGATTTGCCTTCCCACTGAAACGCTCAATCATGTAGCAGGGGTTTGAAATCAGAAGTCGAGCTGGTTGTAGACAGTGATGAAGCAATACTTTAAGTACTTCAAGTACTTTAAGTACTCAAGTACTTTGCCCACTATTGGTTATATTGAATATAGACTTAGAGCAGGAAAGACACTACAGACCAAAATCTATAGACAATTTTCAGCATACCCACATGATAGCGAGTATGATATTAATTACAACAGTTCTATACTTGTAAATATAAGAATCATCATTTTATGTTAGATATAATAGATAATACAATTTATTTCTCTCTACTAGCAGAAGAGTCAGAAGACTCTCCACTCACTTTATAGCCCTTCAGCTAGTTCCCAGTGATTTGAGCATTGCTGTTAAATGGTACTTCTGGTGAAATTGGCTTCGCTACTTCTTTTTCATCTTCATCTGATGGTAATCTATCCATCCAGGGACGTCAAACGCCCATCTGTTGTTACATCAAAAGAGCACAAGCCACTGTTTTGTGAAAATCTTGTGGAAAGACTGACTGTTATACAATCATGTACAAATGTGTTCGTGTGTAAAAAACGTTTTTTAAAAATCTTCTGATCATATTAGTATGAGGCAAATACAATCTTGTACAAAACATATAACTCTTTCACCTTGCCATTTCTCATCCACTCATCGTCTATACCACTTCATTCTGTATTCAGGATCACGGGGGTCCTGTAGGGCACAAGGCGGGATACACCCTGGACAGGGTGCTGATCCGTTGCAGGGCCCACACACTATGGGCAATTTTTTGAGAACGCCAATCAGCCTAATCTGCATGTCTTTGGACTGTGGGAGGAAACCAGAGTACCCGGAGGAAACCCACTAAGCACGGGGAGAACATGCAAACTCCATGCTCTCAGAGATGCGAATCGAACACGGACCCTGGAGGTGCAAGGCAACAGTGATGACTACTAAGCAACCGTGCCGCCCCATGCCATTTCTTATTTAAAAAATAAACTGCAAAAATAAAAAACACATTTGGGCAATTCTAAGTACTAATAGCTTGTAGATCCACCTTTATCAGCAATATCTTAAAGTAATCATTGCCTGTATGATGTTCAGGCTCTCACATCTTTGTAGAGGAATTCTTATTTACGTCATTACTTCAGTTGATTTAAGTTCAGATGTTTTTAAGCGCTTGCTTATACAAAGCTCTTTAAAGGTCCCACCACAATTAGACAGCTTTGACTAGTCCATTATGAAACCTTGATTCTTTTATTTTTCATCCACTCTGATGTAGATTTACTGGTGTGCTTCGGATCACACTGTCCTGTTGCATGACCCAGTTACGACAAAGCTTTACCTGTGTTTTGGCATTGTATTAACGCACACCTGACCAGCAAACCGCCAAAACATCTCCACACCTGCTGATGATCAATTAATCAATGATGAGCAGTACCTGGCTGCAACTTACCCTCTTAAATCCTGTAGAAGCAGTAAAGGGTACACAGTATTGCCCACATTTAGTTTTTTTGGATTATTATAATCTTTTTAAAATAAATAATTGCATGGGAAAACAATGGTTAGATGTTGTATTTCTCTGAAGTTGTATTTGCCTAAAACTAAGATCCACTATGATCAAGTGATTTTATTTTATTTTTTTACAATTATTATGTTTTTACACAAAACTCATAGAATAAAAAAAAAGAGGATTACTTTCTGGATTCCTCACTCACTTCATTCCATAATCACAATCCTGCTATAACATGAAGTGTGAGTGTTTCACCTTTTATTTTATGATGAACATGACAGTAAGAAATTTCCATAACTTTACTGTAAGTGTTAATATCTTCATCCGTATGTATAGCAAGAAATGGTGTAATACAGTAAGGTTTGCCTTTCATCTCCATCACTCAGTGATATGCTTTATCTCTATCTGATATATTTTATTCCATGAAGAGTCCAGTTAACATTGTATATGTGACAGCTGGTTATTTTATCCCGGGTAATACTGCAGCGGTGCGCTCGGATCTGCTGCTGCAGCTATATTCCCTCCATTAATCTGTCTCTCAGTTGCTTGGGAATGCTGAGTGAACAGAGTGCTGATATTTAGTAGCCTTTCTCCTGTCAGCACCTCCCAAAAATAGTCCATTTGCTTATGTGAAGGCTTCTGTATGTCCACTATGGGCTCGCAAAAAAAAAAAAAAAAAAACAGGTCCAGGAATTAGGCCGGCCGGCACAGAGAGTCTCTAGCGGAGCATACCAGCGGGGGAACCAGATATGCTGAGAGGAACCTAAACAGTTTTGAATGTCATGCATTCCTCTGCCTCAAAGCTGTGGTTTATGAGCATGGTGCAGTGGGTGTGATGAAAGACTCTACAGCCCTTTTTCTTCCCAGCATGCAATGAAATTTTATGGTTTGAATGCTAGATTAGGATAATGGTACATTTATCCTTGAAGTTTATCCTGTAGTTTTGTTGTTTTACCTGGTGATCTCCTCCGGAGATTAATTGCTACCAACAAAAAAAAACAAGTAAACAATATTCATTAAAAAAAAAGCAGTAGAGCATAAGGTGTCAGTGTTTTGTAATAGTTTTACCACACAGGAATGTCTTCACCACAGAGTGCATTGTGGTTTCTCAGTAAAACTACAAGATACATTTTTTAAGTGCCCTCTAGTGTGCCCATATGGTAGATAAAACATGACAAAGTGCCCTAATGGCTGCCCTTAAAATGGGAAAAACATGATGAATTGTCCTCGAGCGTTCCAATATGTACTAGAAAATATAAAGTGTCATCTAGCCTGCCCTTCCAATGGAGAATACACGATGCCATGCCCCATAGGATTTCGCTTTTCTGCACAAGGAAACAATTTTAAGTGTCCCTAAGCCCTCCTTCGCCGATGTAAAAATCAGATGAAGTGCCTTTTAGGGTGCTACTAGGAATGAGAAAGCATTATGAATTCCCATTTAGGGTGCTCTTCTAGTGGAGAATGTGATGAGGTGCTCTGTAGTATTCACCTATGTGTAAGGAAAACCTGGTGACATGACTGAATGAGTGGGGAAAATGAGATGCAGTGTCAATGGCAGTCATTCAAAACAGAAATGAAATGCCCTCTAGACTCACTATGTGCAAGAAGTGCTCTCTAGGTTTGCATGGGCTTGTATGGTTCTGTTACACGTGAGGGAACAAGTGCCTTAATGGTTGCCCTTCCAGTACTGAAAACATGATGACATACCCCAAGGGCTGTTTTTTTTTTAAGTGATAAAATGCATGCTATGATGCTCCTGTGGAGGATAAGACATGTAGTGTCCTCTAGCATGCCCTCTAGCCTGCCCTTTCAGGGTAGAATAAATGATGCCATGCCCCACAGGATTTCACTTTTTTTTTTCATAAGAAAACATTTTTAAGTGTCCCTAAACCCTTATTCACATATGTGAAAATTAGATTAAGTGCCTTTTAGGGTTCTGCTGTGAATGAGAAAATGTGGTGATGTGTCTGAATGAGTGGGGAAAATGAGATGTAGTGTCAATGGCAGTAATTCAAAGCTGTTACGGAATGTATAGTTTTTAAAGTATGTATAGAATAGTTTAAAGCAGACGTTTTTTTTTTTTTTTTTTTAAGGAAGGAGTCAACAGTAATTGAGTTAACAGTATTTTTGCTTAGCTTTATGCTTTGTGGTTTCTTTGTAGCAAGAGAATAAACATTTTTATTATTATGAGATGCAGTGTCATTCAAAACAGGAATAAAATGCCCTCTAGACTCGCTATGTGCAAACAGTGCTCTCTAAATTTATTTAGGTTTTGCCTTGTATGGTTGTGTTACACATCAGGAAACATGAAGTGCCCCAAAGGTCCCCCTTACAGTACAGAAAACATGATGAAGTGCCCTCTAGTGTGCCTTTCTCTAGAGACTGTGATGCTCCAATAGGTTCATGCCTACATGCCAGGGACCAGGCCCTGAACCACGCCCATTGATTATTTTCTCCAAATTATTTTCACACAGGACACTGTTGAGTATTGTATTATTTATGAAGCAGGATGTAAAATCTATTTAAAAAAAACATGCTAGAAAAAAGGGAAAAGAGTCAGAATGTCTCTTGTGCATAGGTAATTAAATTTAGTTAAAACTATTAAAACTAAGACCTACAGGTTTATATAACCATAAAAATGCAAGTTTTATCCAAAAAATTAAAAATAACATAATTTTTTTTTTTGAAAATGCAAGGCCTTATTTTTGTAAAATTCTGAAAGCACAGTGTTTCATAAAGGGCACTACTGTATATGGATCACATAAAATAAAGTAATTAAATAAACCATAAAAACCAACCTACCAATCTGTGTTGTTTACTTAAATCTAGTGACCGAGTAGTTGGAGGAAAATTTGTCATTTCCATTTATTTACTCACTGTATCATTCTGGTGAACAGACACAAGCTCACTCTTTTCCTTCATGATCTTGCATTATTCATCATAGGAAAGACTTCGCTTTGTTGAGCTCTGGGCCTCATGTTGCAACGCCGGTCGTGCCAACCCTTTTACTGTGTTGTCTTTGTGACCTGAAGACGCAGCAGCCATCATTGTTCAGTGAGCAGCAGGTGGCCTGCGTCCGTGTGCTTTGTTACTCGTGAACTTGAGCTGTTGCTGCATGTTAGCTACAGTCTCAGGGGATGGGTGTTTTTGAAGGCTGTGATCCACTTACGACGGCAACTCTACTGTTTTCCTAACGGCTGAATCAGTCAGGATATTGCACCACTATTTTAGAGCTGGGTGAATCTTAGTTGCTGTGAGAGGTGGAAAAGTATGTATGCTGAGCTAAAAGTGAAGGTGATGAAATCATAAGCCTAGTTGTTGCATTTAATTACAATCAAATGTATTATTTATTCTTTTTTTTTAATTTTTTTTAACTATTTTTGTTTCTTTTCTTTTTCCTATGGTTAGCAACAAAACTGTATGTATAGTTTTATTTAAACAGACATTTTTTTTAAATATAAGGAAGGAGTCTCAACTCCCAATGTTCTGTAACAGTAATTTTTCTTTAGCTTCACACTTTGTCATTTCTCTGTAGCAAGACGAGAAATGCTTTTTTATTATTATTAATCTTAATAACTTTAATTAAAAAAGAGAGTACGATTGTTTATTGCTGTAAAAAAATATATATATATATTTCATAGACGTTCCAGTGAATAAGTGTTGATTAAAAGGATTAAATAGTAGATGTATACATTATTTTTTCAATTAGCAATATTAACAAATTAACATTTTTACAAAAAAGTAGATAAATTATTTATCTTTATTTTAGAATTTAAAGAGCTTGTTAGTTATTTCAATACTTAAAAAAAAAGAAATATCAGTTGTCCAGAAAAGTGCACAGTCACATAATTTAACATGATCATGTGATCATCATGTGCTCAGCTTTACTACGAAGAGTTAAATATATAAATAAATGGTAAAACACTTTTTTTTAACAATGCTTTATCTATTTTTTTTGTTTATAAAACATGGTTATCATATTGTAAAATCTTAAATTATTTTTAATAACTTGCAAACCAATGTTAAACAATATATATTTTTTGCACTGTACACCAGTTATCCAAAGCTTTGGGATACAACTTGGTTTGTTATTTAGAAACCTAAGAATTTAAATAATATTTTTCAATTTTTTCATATTCTTTAATGGAATTGGATCCAGGCCCCCCCATGACCCTGTACAGAATAAGCACTATAGAGAGTGATGTTCTCCCATAATAATATCCATTTATATTAAAACCTGATTGTGTTCTAAATGATTGTATGTCTAGACATACAGTAATAACTAGTTAAACACATTTATTATTGTGTTGTGAGGTCCACAGTGACCGATGTGTGTATTCAATTACATACCTACTCTTGGAGGTTCCTAGACCCCACTTTAAGTACCATTACTTTAACTTTCTGGGACGTGCACAATCCTTGATAAATAAATCTGCAAAACACTCACATGAGTCTCTGAAGCAATCAGAAAGCAACAAGACAAGATGTCTCACTTGAGTTCACTACGAGAATCTATTCAATTTAAGACTTCGGTTTAATATCAATATCAATATCCTTTAATCTTCTTGTGGAACTTGCAATTAAGGACACAATCTCCTGCAAAAGGTAAATGGAGTGAAAATGCAGAGGAGAGTAAGTGAGATGGATGCAGCTTGTTGTGTTTGTGACTTGAGAAGGCTGTCTCTGATAACTACTATTACTGTGAGTTAATGTGTTAGAGAGGCCCTGGAGCTGACAAAGGGCTTTGGATATGGCTATGTGAAGGATGTGAGCTTAAAAATGCTCATACACATATATACATGTGCACTCATGCATACACACACAACAGGGAAAAAAAGCAAGAAAGGTTTAGATTCTTTGGTACCGGGAATTAATTTCCACAATCCCAGAGGGGAGAATGTGTACTGAAATCTCTAGAAATCCTTAAATCTATAGATTTTAAGATGTGATTCTGACAAGTGACTTTAAAATGCTACATCTGTTCGTTTAACAGTTTATTTTCGGATGGTGGGAAGTAGGGCAAGTCGTATAATTATAGGATTTTTCACAGGATGTAGCCTACATAGAATTATTTGTGCATTATGAAGTGGTTAAGATTGAAATCGAAAAAATTTCCTGAACCATGATGTCATGGCAATGTTATTTTTAATTGAAGTACGAGGTACGGTTAAATTTTTTACTGATTAATAACAGTTTATCCATCCATACATCCATCAAGTAACCTTCGTAGTTCAACTAGGGACCTTGGAGGCCAATGGTGATGTTGTACCATTTTATTTATTCCCATTTTACCATCGTTGTGGGACCTTTCAGACACTACGGGAAATTTGGGAACAACAGTCTGCACGTCTTTGGACTGTGGGAGGAAACCAGAGTACTACGAGGAAACCCCACTAAGCACTGGGAGAACATGCAAACTCTATGCACACAGACCCTGAGGCGGGAATTGAACCTAAACCCTGGAAGTGCAAGGCAACAGTGCTAACCTCTATGGTACAGTATACAGTATAGTCTGGAATGTTTCCCATGCATTCTACTTTTATAACATGTTATAAATACAGCTATAACACGTTATAGCTTGTGCAATGCAATATCAGCAGCTGCATGAAAGCGCACAAGTAAAAAAAAGACACATTATGATACACTGCATGGCCAAAAGAAATTACCATTTCAAAAGGAGCAAATTATTGGCCTGCATCCAGCAAAGAAAACATGCTTAAAAATGTGCTGAAGTTCATGGAAGAAAAGTAGCAGGAAAAACTATTAAAATAAATAAATACATTTATGTCTTGAAGGCAGTGTTATGATCTGGAGTTGCTTCAGTGGCTCAGGTCTAGACTCAGCAGCATTACTGTATGTGGCAATAAAATGAAGTCAGCTGACGACCTGAATGTATTGAATGACCAGGTTATCACATCTATGGAGATTTTCTTCCGTGATGGCACGGGTATAATCCAGGACTCAGATTGTGAAAAAGTGAAGGTTAAGCTGAAGGTTAGTGAAGGTTAGGTTTTTTTTTTTTTTTTTTGCTGCATTGTTTTCTTTTTTTTAAAGTGAAGTTGATGAGAAAACTATGTTGCATTATGAAAACAAACTAACTTCTCATGATTATTGTCTCATAATACATTACATTTTATTGTACATGTTTCAAACAATTAATTAATTAATAACCCAGGTGTGATAATGTTTTTATACAACATGATTAAATATGTTCTATTATTTATTTAAAAGAGTGCATTTTTATATATGCAGCAAGTTTCATACCAAATAATGTTAAATTTCTAATTTCCTAACATTAACCACTAATTACTATACATGACAACACAGACAGAATAATGACTATTACTAATTACTTAAAGACTTTGATAAAATCATTGCCTAATTAATTTTTCATTTTAAAATGATTCATGCAATGTTAATATGATGGGTAATTATTTCAGTCTAGAATATCCAGTATAATAATTACATTCTCGTTTTGTTATTGCAACAAACAGTAACTTTGCGGCGTTATTGTATTTTCTCCGGCTTGTTTAAAGCTGACAGTGTTGTGTGGGGAGAAAAAAAAGTCTAAATCAAGCACATAGAGAGACTCCCCACAGAATAAAGTGTGCAGGTTTGGGAGAGTGCAGGTTAAATCAATTTCGACATTCTGATGAGGTCATGAATTTTAGAGCATATGAAACTGTCAAGCAGAAAAAAGGGGGAGAAAGAGTGAGATAGACAAAAGAGCAAAAAGAGATTGTGTTTAATGGTACTTATGGCTGTAGGGAGCAGAAACCTGAGAGAAGGAACTGAGCGAGAGTCGTCATTTTTCCCTCCATATCTATCAGAATGATGAAAAGTGCTATCTGCATTGCAGCATATCAGGAGTTCATTTTCACCAGTGCTGTGCTGTTTCACGCTAAAGAATGTGCTAAAATGGCCCATCCAGTGAAATGGAACAGATGAAAGACTTCAAGATGAAACAACATGGCTAAAGTTAAATTATGTGTCTGCTGAATAATTTATGGACTGTGTGTGTGTGTGTGTGTGTGTGTGTGTGTGTGTGTGTGTGTGTGTGTGTGTGTGTGTGTG
>JAQMYK010000023.1:4417654-4430981 GCA_030014345.1 Clarias buthupogon | reverse complement strand
ATACACACACACACACACACACACACACACACACATACACACACACACACACACACACAACCCAACACCCTCCTCTCTCCTCCTCCCCGGATGTGGAACATCTGAAAGCAGATGTCTTCCTTACTTTTCTCCTTCCTGATTACATTTTCATGAATCAAGACTCATATGGTACAGTACACGAGGAAAAAAATTATTTGCTAATCTGTTCAGATAACAAGAACATTCATGCCTAACCAAAACCTAAAGTTACGCCTTGTTAAGGTACAACTTTCATATTAATATTCCTATTAATGTTAGCAGCAGCGTTTTAAGATTACTACAAAGAATATGCATTTTGAAAAAGACTGAAGAAGGAGCTTGGATGAAGAGTAGTAAAGCGTTTTGACCTTAAATGAAAAAAGTCCAGGTGACATGACTCGACGTCCAGATAACCTCACCTGGATGACTGAGAATCTTCAGATGTTTTAAAGCAGAATTTAGCAGAGAATATTATTTGTATCTACGTAAGAGCTGCTTGGATTCATGCTCTTGGCTGACAGGAGTGGAACCCGATGTGGTCTTATCCTGGTAAAGCCCGTCTGCCCGGTGTTTTGGTGCCATCTGAGAGGCTTTACTCCTCACTGTGGTTGTAAAAAGTGGTTGTTAGAATTTGAGCTGGAATTAAGATTCGATAATACCCAACATACAGTAAGTCTACTACATACGAACTTTCCAAGTTACGAAAGAAATTAGATCACATGCCCAGCATACTGTACATGTCATGTGTGTGTGTGGCAGCAAGTGTAAAAGTTGCGTCAATGAAGCTGGCACTGCTACAGTAAGATGAGCCAAGCAATAACAATGGAGACAAAATTTATAATGATTAAAAGAATGAGAGGTGAATAGATGGCAGTTGTTGTACTGTACTTTTCTAGATATTGTAAGGTTAAAATGTTATTGATTTATTTTTGTGGCTGCTTTTTTATGCATTATTTGTGTGAAAAGTTATATAACCCTATCACAGTACTGTATTATACCGTGTACAGCCAATCGTGTTAGTATCCTAGCAACTAGACAATGTTTGTTGGACTTACACACAAATTAGACTTATGAACGACCTCTCGGAACAGATCTTGTTCGTATGCATGGGACTTACTGTACTTACTGTACTTAATCAACTCATCCTTCCTCAATCTAATGTTTCATGAGAACATTATCTGTTTGGATTATACTGTTGTCACATGATTGGCTGCGTGGATAATTAATATTGGGTAATTAATAAATGTCAGTGTTTGTTAGTTTTTAATGTCAAAGCTACAGTAGTTATGTACAGTTTGTGTGTATGCAGTACAGAAATGTAATCCATTATTTTGGGGTGGGTGTGAGTGAGGGGTTGGGGGTTCATGTGATATATACGATTCTCTCCTGGAATCGACAAATTGCTTTTTTATTCCTTTATTCAAAATGACTTTTTTGTTGATTGAATTGCATTCAGTTTTATTACAATTTACATGAAAAGATATGCACAATGGGTAGAGTTATGGGTGGGGGTAGGACTTTCATTTTAGCTTATACACCCACTCACTGTCACTTATTCTCTATATCCTGCACAGAATTACAGAAGGCCTATCCTAGGGGACTTGGGTAATGAGGCAGGTTCACCCTACTGTAGATGAGGTGCCAAGTCACTGGACGACACCAAGCACAGGGAGAACATGCAAACTCAAAGGTGGGACTCGAAGTCTAATGAACAAAATTCACCATGCCATCTTCATTCATCTACTCACTGATCATCTATACCGCTTTATCCTGTATTCAGGGGCGCGGAGGCCTTGAGCCTATCCCAGGAGGCTTAGGGCACGAGGCCTGGACAGGGTGCCAATCCATCGCAGGGCACATACACATACTGACACACTCATTCACACACTACAGGCAATTTGGGAACAGCAATTAGCCTAATATGCAGGTTTTTGGACTGTGGGAGGAAACCGGAGTACCTGGAGCAAACCCACCAAGCACAAGGAGAACATACAAACTCCATGCACACAGAGATGGGAATCGAGACTGGCCGGAAATCGAACCCGGACCCTGGAGGTGCAAGGCGACAGTGCTAACCAGTACACCACAGTGCCACCTTCATTCATCTAAATTCATATAAATCTCACATGAGATGCTTGTCTAACACTAACCCTAATCTGTAACATTATATGCAAGGAATTTTCACGTAGATATACCTGTAGGAAGTGGGTGTTGAAAGTCAGTGTCTCTTATTACAATGGATTCAGGTGCTTTGCTGAGGAGTTCATGAGCAGTTCAGCGGCACCATCGAAGCTGCAGTTCTTTACTGTGCTGTTCAAAGATCTCCCACATCTGACAGCACTCAGCAAGCCAATAATCCTACTCTTCTCCAGATCAATCCTTGATCAAAACATCAAATAAAAAGCGCTGCCTCCCCCATCTCCCTTCTTCCATTCCTAAAAAAATGGTAGATGGTATTAGACAGACTGGCAAAAAGCATCATTACCGCTGGGACTGCAAAGCAGAACAGGCCAGAAAGATTACTGTCAGTTTGCGTCGGTTTTCCCTGCTACTAAGCCTGGAGTTAGGAGTGCAGCATTATTGATAAGACAACGCTCTCCGGACTGGAGGGGCCGGACGAGAGCAATCCTCAGAAGTGCACTTTCATGTTCGTGTGTAGCAGAACAAAGCGAGGATTAGCACGCTAACTTTGATCGGCAGGGCTGGAGGTGGAGGTGCTGGGAGGTGGAAATCCTGCGGGACGTCTAGCCCAGGCGGAAAGAGGGATCTGGGTCGAGGTGGCACATTCGAGTCCTCGGAGATCGTGAGATCCAGACCATGGAAGCCCACGAAGACTCAGAGTTCCTTCCCAAACTGTGTGATTGACAGCGGTAATGACAGGGACTATGAAATGTGTGGGAACCGAGGCACATTCTCACAGGAAAGACACACCATACCTGGTTAGAATAAATAATTAAATTCATAAAGGAGGACAAGATCCTGATTGTGTCTAGCTTTCGGAACGCTCTTACCTTGTACCTTGAGATGTTTGAAAAGATGTTTCATCCCACCAGGCGGTTCATAAGTAGATTACTATTCGTAATTCGTTTTGTTACAGCAGTCAATAAAGCGTCCAATGCAAACGTGGTTCATTTGTATTTCAATTGATGTCCTGTCCCCATTAACTTATAGCTCTAATGCATTCAGCTACATTAGTGAATAGACCTCGCCGGATTAATCACAAGTTCATTGGAATAATTTGCTTTCCTGCTGCCTAATCGAATCGCTGACATTGGTAATAAGGGCAAATCTCACCTGTCTGCCCGGCCCCTCACAAACAAGCAAGATGGATTCAAAACCTTGCCGAGTGCTTTCTTTTCATTATTCTCTTCCAAACAGCATTTTTCCATTGATTTTTGACGGACAACAATGAAGAAGTGATATCTGACCATAGTTTGAGCTAACTCCAAGGCTGTTTGTCCTTGTCCTTGTGTAATGTCACATGACTTGTTATTCAGGTGTTTGCTTATTTATTTATTTGCTTTTTTTAATGGTTGCATGCAAGTTGGGACTTGCACTAAGTGCCCCTTATCAGCCTTCCCCGGAATGAGTGTTATAATGAATGGCTTTTATGTCTGGAGAATAAAACCTCTAAATAGGTTGCTCACGCATTATTTATTTAGAACTAATTAATTGAAGTAGACCTGTATTGAATTCACCAAGGTGGGAAAAAGGCTACAGTTGCCCTCGGTAGCTCTCAGGCAAGAAGCCTTTAGATTGTAAAGTCCATCCTCCAGTGTGTTATAGGTGAAATGGAAAAGTTTAGAGGCAGGAAGGTAAGCGGAAAGTGCAGTGCTTAGTTGTTTTATAATCTGTTTTGGCTTCCAAATGAAACGTTTAAAGAATGTCATCTGAAAGTCAAATCCATTCTGTTGCTCTTAGATCTTTAAGATGAGCTGTTTTTTCAGGGACAAGATGAAATTTGAAAGTAAGGACTGTCTTGAAAGCCATTTTTGAATTTAGTTTTATAGAACTCATCATATTGATCATAAAAAAGCAATGTCAGATCAGAGACCACTACTCATGCCAGCTGACTATTCAACTAATACTGTACGTTCACTAGTTGCCACTTTGAGGATGTTGGCTAGTCAGGGAGGTGGAAATAGCTATGAGGCAGATGCTAAGGAAAGCAGCTACATGTAGTTTTGTTAGTCTAAAATGTTTTGCTTTATAATGAGGCATTTTTGGGCATTTCATTTAAAGCTAAAACAAATTTTTTAATGAGAGGTTTCAAGTCAAACCCGGAACCTGATAAAATATGAAGGCGTAAAACTGATTGACATTTACAGAAGTGTTCAAGTGATGAGACTCTTAGACCGTGAATGATGATCTCGGCTGAGGCGGCTCGGAACCCAGTGCAGTCGTTTTCATGAACATTGAGCAAGAGGAGTGTCTGGATTCTTGAAAAAACGATGGAGAACTTGTTACCTACTACAGTTGTGAAAGAGATGTATCTGTCTGTGGGAACTGCACACACAATCATTTGCAAACACCATGTGCATATTACCAGCACTGCTTGGAGATATTGCCACGTCCCCTGTATAGTCCTGACCTCAATCCAAGCCATTTCCAAATGTTTGAGTCATTAAAGGAGTTCCTGGGAGGCCAGCTTTCCAGACGTGAATCAGACAGGCTGTTCGATCATAGCTCCCGTACAGTATACTGAGAAAACTTTCTACCTTGATGGTATTCAAGCACTAGTGAAACACTGGGATAAGTGGATTCAATTCAATTTCAATTAAATTTTATTTGTATAGTGCTTTTAACAATTGTCATTGTCGCAAAGCGGCTTTACACAATCAAGTGGAGGGGATTATATAGAGAAATAAAGGGAGTTTTACTCTCATAACTGTGTTCTATTATTCTGCACAATCAAAAGCCATAGTTTGACTTGGCAAAGTGACATCAATGAAAATGATGTTTAAAGGCATGCTTCTTGAGTCACAGGATTCACATCACTTATCCAGCCCTGCTGTAGTCTAGCTAGTTTAAAGTGACAAAAGCAGGTTATCCAAAGCTCAGAGGTTGATTAAAAAAAATTATTATGAAAATTTTAGTTGCATCAAATCTCCACGATTCTACTGTAGCATGCTCCATCCATCTTTAGGTTATAAGAACTAGTGCATTTTCTTGTTTAGGGACAGTGATTTCAGTTGCACCGCACGCATGTACAGTATGTTAACAACTGTTACTTTACCAGTGCAATATGATACAGGGGTTCATCATGTTGTATGTTTTTCAGCTCTAGTCTTTCTTCTGTTGTTAACAGTATCGCTGAAGAAAAGCACTGAAGCTGAAAATTTAATTTGTAGTCAGTTATAGTCTGGTGTATAAATATGTAACCTGTTTGTATATCCGTCTCAGTAATCCATGTCGCTTTTGCTTTCCTTCACACTACACTGGCTGTAAAACCGAACTGGAAAAAACTAAATCCATTAAGGTCAAATTGGTCTGTCATTACCGACCCAGATGTAGCCTATTTCTCACAGTTTAGAGATTATTAGCATCTCAAAAGGCAGGTCTTTCTGAGATGATGCATTAAGTTAACATCATTATCACCTCCCCATGTGCCGAGACTCACGCCACGCTAGTGACTTAGGTCATTTCAGTTCGTGATTATGACTAAACAGGTCCTGTCCATGGCTCTTTGTGATAGCCGAGCTCTAATGGCGCTTATAATGACCGACTTGCTGAGGCAGACAGCGGTGTTTTATGCGTTATGGTCATGCCTGTGGACGGCTTGTGCCTGGAAGAGACTGTGTCTAGAATAAACAGTTCTCGGTATTGTTGTGCATGCGGCCATACAGGACATGACTGCGAATAACTAGACCCACGCTGCCCATGTGTCCAACTCTTTATTCACAGCAACGTATTTTCCTACTGCAGCCTGATACATTATCATCAACTACATGAAGAGAACGATTATTTCATCAATTTCAAGACCGATCAAAATCCCCAGACCCCCCAAATATGGCATCTAATTCAAATAATGTTACTGGTAGCTGTGAACGCAATTATTTATTTATTTATTTATTTTGGTTTTAGTCCATCACTGTTTTGTTTCAGGGACAATTCTCAAAAAATGAGAAACAACACTTTTTTGGCAATAAGGCATGGATCGGTTGAAGATAAGCCGTTGATTCTGGAAAATTCACTGGTGCTTTGCTGGTACAAGAGAGTTGCAAGAGCCTTGATAAGCTCATTAATACTCTTTTCTCTTTTACATGCTATTTAAAAAAAAAATTACGACACAATTTTAACAAACTGAATTCTGTTTAAACTTGAGAGCACTATGGTCCAATATTCTATGACAAATATTTCAAATGAAAGCTCTTTTTTTTCTAAATGTTGCACTGTTTATTGCAATTAAATTTAACAACAGTGAATCAGGTTTAAGTAGCAGTAAAAAGTACTAGGAAACTATAAACTTATAATATGTTTTACTTTTATGAACACAATTTGAATGTATTAATGTTTCTTTAATACATTTCACATTTGAAGGTTTCCATTTGAGGTGGATGATGTCTTTTCAACTTTATTTGCTTTCATACAAATTAAGTCGAAAATACAGTATGAGCACTAATTCCACGTCTGCGGGATGGTGGTTTAGTGGATAGCACTGTCGCCTTGCACCTCCAGGGTCTGGGTTCAATTCCTGCCTCCACATCTGTGTGCATGGAGTTTGTATGTTTTCCCTGTGCTTTGTGGGTTTGCTCCAGGTACTCCGGTTTCCTCCCACAGAACAAAGACATGCAGATTAGGCTAGGTAGTAGACAGATCTTTATATAAAATTTTCCAATACTTAAACAACAGTCACATCAAACATACAGTGTATAATAATGATAATAACAAGAATCACATTTAAAATAATAAAAATAACAACAGCAACTTACACCCCACAAGCACAGTTGGAAATAAAGGGGGGGGGGGGGCGGTTGGAGGCGACGGGGGGCGCTGGGCATTAGTGTCTGGAATAAATCTATTCTCAAAATATGAATGGAAAGGTCTCTAGATTTTTAAAAAATCTGTTAACAGAGCCTTGTGTAGAATATTTGAGTTTCTCTAACCTTAAAAATGGCGTAACACTTTCCACTCACTTCATATGTGTTTGTGGCTTGTCTGACTTCCACTGTAGAACTATAAGCCGACAGGCCAACAATAAAGAGAAAGCCAATGCATCCGATTGACCTGGTGGAAATTGGTGTTGCCAAATTACTTGTGGGGTGAGGGCCTATCACGGTTGTAAAGCTGGGAATACATGTCACCATTTGCCTCCATGGTCCGGAGTTGGACTACAGAGGTTCCTAGATGGATGGATGGAATCCCATGTGTAAAAAATTATTCTCTTTTTAATTGATCTGACAGCATCTTAGACACTAACACAGCAATCACAGGATTCTATTAATGCACTCATTTCAAATAAGGTTTCCATAGTAACAACTTGCACAAGTTGCCGGATGCACATTACAATGTCTGTAATCATCGATATGAAAAGTACAATGCTGGAGACATTTTCTATACAAACTACTTCACAGAAACTATCCTGTTTTTTTTTTTTTTTTCTTTCTTATATCATGTTTTTGTCTGAGAGAAAAATTTACACTGGTGAGGTAATGGATCTCTGAACGTTCACAGGAACGACTGCAGTGGGATTTGACCCCCGTTGAATGGGATTGTCATTCATAGCCTTCTATAACACGTTTGCACCAAGAGTCTCATCAACATACTGTGCTTGAAGTCTTACCTTCATCCATCAAAAATACCAAGTCCCAGTTTGACTTGAACACCCCTCATAGAATTATTTTAAAAAGCATGACCTCGGTTTCTTTAATGATAATGAATAACAGAAATAAGGGATAAATGAGAGAAAAAGTCAGTGGTCTTATTGGATGTGCCTTTTCTCCATTTCAAGCCTCCATTGCACCACCCTGTCATTGATTATTTTTCCACAACTGCACATCCCAGTTATTTCTTACTTATGTAATTTCAAGCCTAATTTCTCATTGTGTAATAATTTGTGTGTGTTGGTTTTGGAAAAGTAGGTTTATTAATTCCCTAAACTCCAGACTTTGATGTTTAATAATTAACTATATAGGAATTCATAGCTGAATATACAAACATACAACATGTATATTTTCAAACACCATTCACTAGAAACATCGCACAGCAGATTGCATAACAGTTCGGCTCTTAAGTTGTGGGCCAGTTCTTAAAATAGTTCAGTGGGTCCATGAATCAGAGTCGGGTCTGGCAGCAACACCAGCGCCGCTGCCAGTAGGAAAGGGAACTCTGCCATCTTTAGCAGCTTGAAGAACTTCCTAGCTCTTTGTGAACCTTGGATTTTTTTTGTTTTTTTTATCTGGAAGGATTTCGGCCAGTAGGTTGTTCTATAGATTCTCGCTTTTTTTTCTAATTTGTTCTGGATTATTGCTGATCATTTATACAGTATGTGTTGGACTAATACCGTTGTCACAGAGGGACAATCAGCGAAGCTCTTTCAGATAAAGGTCTCAGATGGGTTTAGTCAACTGTTCACATACACATCTCATACATGTCTGTTGAAATGTTCTGGATTAATATGTGCCATGTTTTGTAAAATGGTTTCAAGCGCCTTGCCCCTCATGGAAATTTTCTGTGTCCAATTACATTTCTCTCATGTAGAGGCTCTCGAGCTTTTAGGGATTTTTAAGGTAATAATTGACCTTAAAAATGGTGCATGACCCAAGTGTGCAAAAAAAAGGGGGGAAAATGGATGGTATGTGCAAAAAAGCAAAATTGTTCATTATATTAGAATGACTTATTCTAGTTTCATAAGGCATTACAGATGTTATACTTTCTCAATTGTATGTACATGTACATGTTTTGATTTATTTAGTTATTTATTTATTTTTCCCCTGGTGAGTCTAAATGGTTTATCCCAGGCCTGGACAATATTCACTTCAGTCCTGCTGCTAGCGAAACAACAACTAGCGTAAAGTCTACTCTGTCAGACTGACCTACCACAGCTTCTTCAGACAAATCTTTGTTTCAGTGCGAAGCAATCACAGCTTAATAGCCATGGAAACCACTACACTGAGCAGACACAGACCCACTGTTCTTTAACAGTTTCCTGAATCCCCTGCAGCTTCGAGATATTGATCTTTCTCCTTATCCTGAGATATGGTTCAGGATTCTGGAAGAAGAAAAATCCTGATATTAATAAAAAACAAAAAGCAAAGAAAAAAGACACACAGAAGATCTTGGTTTATCCATAGAATCTCATCTGAGGTTATATTTGGGGTGTTGTTTCCATGTTCACTGTTGATTATAATCTTCTAATCATGGGTGGGTGCTGATGTTCTGTGGTTTTACTCCTTCATCCTGCGATGCTGCGCGTGTGGTATCTTTTTTTCAAACCCGTCAGACAACGGATCCTATTGTAAAACTCGAACCATAGCTCATAACCCGCCAATCAGCGCTGTGTGTTCCCTTTGTCTTAAAACCAGTCGACCATCTCACCTCCCTCCACCATGTTTCACTCTATCATTCATCAAGATAATGGTGATATCTGAAAATAATGCTGTTCAGGAGACAGACACACACACACACACGGATAGAGGAAGCACTCCAGCTGTGGAAAAAGTGCAATTAATAATCATACGCTCGAATGATGTCATAGTTAAGTGTTTGGTGCTGTTTTCACGTGTGCACATGGATGTGGACAAGCTATAGCGTGAGATGAGTCAGGGACGTTCTGGTCTTAACCCTTTCAGGCTCAAATTAAGTTTTAGTAACAGGTAGTTAGTTTTTAACTGTTGCAAATCAGCAATGCCTGCCTTGAGAGGGTTAATATTGTATATCAATCAGTGCAAAACGAACACATCTACAAAATACATAACCGTACTATTAATCTCAGATTTGTTTTTGTTTATTTTTTTTGTTTGTTTTGTTTGTTTTTTTGGAGAGGATTTTAAATAACATTTAGCTCTGTGTTAAAGCAATAACAACAACAACAACAAAGACACACGTTCCACCACCTGACATTGATACAAAGACATCACAGTTCAGTACAAACAGGTTTTTTCCCCTTTCTTTAATGAAAAAAAGAACTGGAACGAGGGCAGAAATGGGATGGGCCTCTCTCTCTCTCTCTCTCTCTCTGTCTCTCTCTCTCTCATCTAATGAGACATATTAATGACAGTAGACCTTAATTTAAGCCATGCATTATTCATCATAATTGATTATCCTGCTTTGAAGGAATACCTTTTTCTCTGCCTAAAAAATGATCCCATTAGCAGGAGTTTAATCCAAATCAAAGCTGTCAAAACACGCATGTCTCAGGATCCCGCCTCTATGCACTGACATCCACACACACGCTCACTCACTCACACACACTCACACGCACGCTTAGGCTGTCATAAGGCCATGAAATGAATTACTTCCCTACATTTAGATGTGACGTTTCATTCATAATTTGCCTTCCCTAAAGTGGCAGCCGGTCCCTCCCCACCACTCTTGCCAAATTTTGATCCATTTTTTACCTCCAAGTAGCTTGAGGGGGATTTTAGCAAAATCAATTTCAAAGATAGATTTTCGCCGCCGAGCATTCAATTCATCTTGAATATCAGTTTTAATCGCTGCGTTTCGTTCCGATCTCTTTCCCTTCCAAGCAAAATGGGCTGCGGTGTGAATCTAATCGCCTGCAGGAAACTGGCATTCGAACCAGAGTATGTTTAAAGAAACAGAACAAATCCCTGGATCTTCAACCAGAATTGTATCTCTATCTCCTGTAATGAGAAAATGTATTTTGAATTATGCTTTTATATTTAAAGGTTTATATTAGGTATGTGGTAAACATGAAGTTGAAAAATTATTCATGAAAAAATGATTGAAGGGACAGGTTTGTTTTTTTATATTCTGAGAATGGTTTAATATCATTCAAATCATGTAAAAAATTTTTTTTAAAAATAACAGTTATTAAAGAATTGAATATCAATTTGTTGGGCCACAAGGAAACTTGATACAGGACTATAAAACCACTTACCAGCAACAATGTTCACTTTGAATCCATAAAATACCATTTGTACATGTCTTTAATTAGATACCTACTCTAGTATTGAAATGTCACAGTATTTTCACTACAGTGTAAATGTTCTAATATAAATGTAAGTACTATAGATAAGAATATATGCATTTCATTGCACAAAGAGATTAAGGTGCAGAATATGGTGTGCATGTTTTCTTTTTGCCACAAATATTTCAAAAAGCACAAGCGCTGGAATAATAATTTCTATTATTATTTTGAACATTATTCATTTATTAGGGTATGATATACTGTTTTATTGTATATTAGAGCTCACTGCAGTCGTTTGTGAACATTCAGCTAAGTGGAACGTCTGACACGTCTGAAAAACGACAGATAACTTGTTGCCAACTTGCGAAAGAGATGGGAACCGTACGGATACTCATTCATAAATACCACTTGTACATTAAAGGACCTCGGTTGGATTTAGTACCACATCCCACATACAGTCCTGACCATTCTCCAAGCCATTTGTACATGCTTGAGCCATTAATGGAGTTTTTGGAAGGCCTACGTTTCAGATATGATGCAGTCAGTCCATTCATGGCTCCATCGTACTGAGAAAACATTAAATCTTGATGGTATCCAATTATCTACTACCCTACTAATAGTTACTAGTGAAAGGCTGGGATAAGTGCATCAGTTTAGCATGGGACGATCTAGAGAAATAAAAAAGGAAAAATTTACTCTCATAACTGAGTTCTGTTTTTCTGCACAATCAAAAGTCCCATTTAACTTGAATTATAGCACTATAGACAGAACGATTGTTGTGGTATATGAAAACTACAGCACTACATAATGTACTGTTATAGAATGAGAATCAACTTTGAGATGGTAAAGCTACTCCACGTTGGTTGGCAACACACCAGCCTGTTGTTGATTATGGTTCTATAACAGCATTTTCCGCAAGTGTTACTGATTAAGTAAAGAATAAAACACTTTTTACTTAGATTTATTTTTGGCCTTTTTAAGAATTTGTTTTTATGACAAATACTCTAGGAATGCTTAATACATTTAATAACATTAATGCATAATTTTACATTCATACATTTTACAGAAATATTTGAGAGTGTGCAAAGGCAATATCTTTGATGTCATTCTGCTTTGATGTCATTCTGTATTCTTCAAACTTTTTTTTTTATTTTTACCCACAATCCTCTCTACTTTCCATTACTTTTATTGAATCTCACACGTGCTAGTTTTTAACAATGCAACCCACGGCACAAATACACTCAAGGTGATCAATACCGGTTAAGAGGTATGTGTGTATGTGTGTGTGTAATAACCTCATGATTAATGTGTTTTAAAGTCAGGCTTTATTTACTACTCTCCATCTCTGTCCTTTGTTTGGCCGTGGTGTTTTAGATCATTCAGAAATTGATTGATACACACAGTAATCAGAGGGGGTTCGGTCGAAAGGAAACTAATGTTTCCTTGTTCATCAAACAGCATTGTGTGGAAATTACAGGCTCAGAGTGACCTTTGGCCAACTAAGTGTGGACATATTGTGTGTCAGAGATTATTATATTTATGTAGCATAAAAGCTACCCTCATCCTTTTACCATCTCTGGGGGGAAAAAAGAGAAAAAATATTTTGCCAGAGAATCAATACACCACCTTGTACCAGGACCACTTAGAAATAATTTTTATTTAAATCTTTTTCTTTCCTCAATCACATTTTCAGGTGCAGTGTTTTAATTAGGCCCATATTATAATATGTAGTAGTTTCTAATGAGTAGCTTTTTCTTAGTAGTGATCGAGCGAAATTTTTCATATATGCATTTTTTTTTCCATACAAGACTTTAATGATAAAATTCCCTTTTTGTATAAATAATAATTCATATTGTACATATAAAATAAAGAGTTATATATTCCGTTTGTGTTGGCATTAAACAATTGGTTTAACATTGATATAGACAACAAATTCACATTTTGTTTTCATGCTTCATGTCAATCACCATGTTCCCATCATTCCCAGCAGCAATTTTACACAAGATGATTATGACAAACAATTGTTTTTATTGACTTACAGTATGTTTCTAACCAAATTATTGACTTTTGAAATAAGTATAATATATATATATATATATATATATATATATATATATATCATTAATTTCTGCACCGCTTTATCCTTATATTCAGGGTCGCGGGGGCCTGGAGCCTATCCCAGGAAACTCAGGGCACAAGGCGGGGTACACCCTGGAC
>JAQMYK010000023.1:4265560-4276105 GCA_030014345.1 Clarias buthupogon | reverse complement strand
CACAATGAACAAAACATGGCGAGAGACCACCAGAGTATAGGTCCTGGTGAACACACACACACACACACACACACACATATACACGGACCATATACCCTACACTACTAGATGCTTATACACAATGGGCTTTCAGCAGCATATGGCTTGTGTGTTCCAGCTTAATCCGGGATTGTGTCAGCCGCCTGTCAAGGCTTTAGAGGATCTTTTAAGTGGGCTACCATTTCTAGACAGCTTCAATTTGAGAACTGAAAGTGGTTTTAGAGATTTGGTAACAAAAAATAAATAAAAAGGTACAATCTTCATTCATAAGGTCATCCTACAGTACCTAGCATTAGTCAATGTTTTTGTAATTTGTTTTCAAAGAGTGAATTTTTTCCCCCAAAACTTTATTATAGTGTATAAAATCATTACAGATTTAACTAATAAAATTGAAATAAATACATGTTATTTTATATTAAAGGATTATGTTCATTTTACATTTTGTTAAACTGAAAAGAAGGTCTACATGGAAAAACATTTATATATATATATGTGTGTGTGTGTGTGTGTGTGTGTGTGTGTGTGTGTGTGTGTGTGTGTGTGTGTCCAAATTTTTTTTCTGCATTGCAATTTATTTCTGGGTGAAATTGCCATTTTATTTGTTGTATCTGTCAAGATTTGATTGGCTTGTGAGAAGTTGATGTTCCGACATGATCATGGATGTGCTTGGCTGTAGATGATTGTAGAAGACCGCACGCATCCTACAATACCCGCGGTTCGTGAAGTGGATGAAGTGGTTGAAATCCTGCCAAGGCAGGAGGCAAAAATGGTGGGGGACAAAAATTCAATCCCAGCCATATTCTTTTGAGCTGGAATGTCAAGGGCAACACTTGTGCTCATTTTCACAAATGTCACGATCAATGTAGAAGCTAAAATGAAATGATTTGGTATTGGATTTTTGTTTGTCCCAGTCACAACTCTATAATGATGAGCTATAATAAGAAAAGAGACAAAAGACTAAAGGGTGGCGGTAATGCAACTTACTGGAAGCCAACAGCCATAAAACAAGAAGAAGAAAAGTAAGAGGCAATTAACATGTGGGGTGAAAAGGGGACGCCTTTTTTCACTTAAACTCTTTGATCAATTTCTCCAATTTATAACAAGACTCTAAAAAATTAGTACAGGTGAATTATGCTCTTTCTAATACATGCACCAACAAAATTTAAAGAAAGAAATTCACTACATTTTCACGTTTCATCTTTTTTTTCAAAATATATTCAAATATGATTTATTTTTTACATTATACAGAACAGTGCAAAAGTCTTGACCCCCTTACTTCTTCATATTCTTTTTTACCAAAGAGCCAGTCTTTCTGGCTGTTGTTTCTTTTTGTTGTTGTTGTTGTTGTTTTGATGTAGTCTTGATGAATAGTTCTCCAGGCATACTGAGGGACTTTTCAGCTCTCTTTTTTGCCAAAAGAAAAAATAAACATTTAACTGAAGTTGTGAAACAGGTGCAGATGATGACAGATGTCGTGACTAGTACACTCGTGCTGCTGAATGCTGAGTGGTTGGAACAGATGAGAGGGGAAATGAGAGTGCTGCTCAGGTTGTTACATAAACAGACAGTTTTTAAATTGTATGTTTAGGCGCTTTGCAGCCTGCTGCAGTAAAACATTTGTTCCCATTTCTTTCATTTAATCTACATTATTTAAAATAATTTTATATGAAAAACTTGACTTTTGCACAGTATTGTAAATACAGTAGATGGTTTTGTACTATAAATCTTGAAATCTTAAAATGTACATGTATAGAATTTCATTCTTGCGAGGGTTTGATAGATGATGAGCACAGTAAGGAAGCTTGTCAATCAAATCACCCCCACAACTCATTAGTACTGTAATACCCACGAGGAGAGGAACTTTACATTTGTATTAAACTCAATCAGAGATTACAAACCATCACTACTGTTGTTGTTGTTGTTGTTGTTGTTGTTGTTATTTTTGGATATTTCTCCTGTTGCCGTTGGGTAAACTGCGCTAATAATTTCCATAGTTTAAATTGCACAGCATGTTACTGTAATAAATTACTGTATATATTATATCCGGGTCAGGGCGAGCTTTGTTTTCTTGAGTTGTTGTTGCAGGCTTCTGCAGATTAGTCGTCTCCTCCCTCTAGGCACTAAAAGAGTTTGACCCTCTCAACCTCCGCGCTGTGCGGTTAATACAGATTACAAAGAGACGACTAGAGAGAAAACAGTACAGCTGTTCTCTCTCTCTCTCCCGGTCTCTCTCTCTCTCTCTCTCAGGCTGTAATTTAGCAGGTTGCCCGACTATTTTTTCTTCCTCCTCCTCCTGGAAGCTTTTAAGCAAAGTCAATAATAATCGGAGGGGAACTTTGTTTAAAAAAATTGAAAATAATAATTAAGAAAAACACAGTGCCTCTCGGCTTTATGAGTAACTACCTCTGGGGGAGTGTGTGTGTGTGTGTGTGTGTGTGTGTGTGTGTGTGTGTGTGTGTGGTGCAGAGTAGCAGGGACAGACACACCTTAATTTTACTGCTGTCATCATCATTCACCCCAGTGAGATTTTTTTTTCCTTTCCAGCAGGCATTATTTCATGCTTTAAGTGGAGTGTTTCCTAATTTTATTTAAGTCATCATGTTTGTTTGCTTGTTTGTTTGTTTTTCAAGTCATAATGTTTGTTTTAAGTTTCTATTTATCTTCCATAGGACTAAACATCCAATCTTATCAGTGGATTGTAGTGACGTAATTTAATTGATTACTTTTGATTGTAAATATATATATATTTTTTTATAATTTTCATATATATGTAATACGAGGAGTGTTCAAGTCAAACTGGGACTTGTGATGAAATGTCTCATGAATAAAGGTATAAGACATTGTACTTTAGAGGAACTCAGCTGGGAGTCATTGCCACATCCTTCGTACAGTCTTGACCCTGATCCAAGCCATTATCACATTACAGGAGTTCCTGGGAGGCCAGCGTTTTAGACGTGACGCATGACTCAAGTGTAATAAGAAAACTTTCTACCTTGGATGGTATCCAAGCACTAGTGAAACGCTGGGATAAGTGTATTAGTATAGCAGGGAATTATATAGAGAAATAAAGGGATTTTTTTCCCATTCTCATAACTGTGTTCTGTTATTCTGCACATTTAAAAGTCCCAGTTTGATTTGAATAGCCCTCGTATGTGTTATAACACTATAAACATTAAGCTATTAGACTCATAATATGCAACATGAAGGTACCACAGGTTTATGAAGTGCTCCGTCAGTAACTGTGTTACACACACACACACACACACACACACACACACACACACTTATAAACATCCTTGCTAGACAGTATAAAGCATTGTACGATATATTACATCATTTAACATTATATAACATTATACAGGAACAAACTAATTATGAAAAGGAAGTATCTTAATTATAAATATTGTGTGTTAGAGTTTGTATGCTCACCTACGTGTGTGTGTGTGTGTGTTAAGGGGTTTAAAGCAGTGAAATTCATTATGCTTTGTCAGTAGATGGCTCAATGTATTGAATGTATTTTCTCTAAACTAATTGACTGGTATGGCGGAGCGGCTCTGAATTACGCCAATAGACCCAGCCGAGGCAGGTTGGACTTGATTTATTACTTTGAATGCTGAGCTGAATCAATGCCACATTCCCCCAAAACTCCAATCATTGTTATGGTGGAGAATAGGGAGATTATGCCGTCTTAATGAGTTTCGCTCACTCAGTGTTCCCGCACCATTCAACTCAAAATCATATTTAATGGCTGTTGGACGTCGTGCTGCAGCGCCTGTTCGCTTTCTGAACCGGTTCACGTTAAACCATCGTTTATTCAGTAACACATAAACCCCGAGTTTAGTGAACACGTTGTCCGTTTATTCGAAGATGACTAACCGAGGAAGCTCAAACTTTTGCCTCACCTCTTGCCTCTCATTCTAGTCATCTGTTCATTCATTATTTCATTCCTTCATTCAGAGCCGTTGATCGCAGTTGCCCGGGTGTCTGGATGAGAAATGCTGTGAATGTATATTACATTAGTGCAGGGGTCACCTCTCTTTCTTTTCTCCCCCGGAGCAAAGCCCACATTTGTCCCGCTCGTCTCTGAACGGAGCCCATGCTTATATTTCCACAACTGCTACTGCATTCATTTGCAAATGACCCCCCCCCCCCTCTCTCTCTCTCTCTCATCCTTTTAATACCTAAAAGTGGAAAACCTCCAGAGTTTGTAATGAGAGCACAGAGAAGCAAACATTTGGCTTCCCTTCTGCCCCAAATTTAGGTTTCCTCTCTCTCTCTCTCTCTCTCTCTCTCTATCCCACTTCCAGAGCTCTTTCTTTTTTGGCCGGCGTATATTCATTTCTCTCCCTCGCACTCAATCTCTCTTTTCCTCCCAGAGTCTCCTTCACTTGGTGACATGTACAGAGATAAACCTCGCTGGTCGTGTTTATACTGTGCAACGTTAACATAAGGAAGCTGCACAAGCACATAGATGAAGGTTTTATTTGCTTGGTTAATTAAATTTTTTCTTGTTGTCTCGGACAGAATTTTACTACAAAAAATATTTAATTGTCCATATATAGGTGCAGCATTAAACATAGAGGACTGTCCTGTTAATGGGCAATAATTAGCTACATTTCCTGTGAAATGCATTAAAATGCCCTGCATAATGATATCATTATTTATAGGTTTTGCATTATTAGGATTTTTTTAAATGGCTGTTTGTTGTTTAGTTAGTTCTGTTATTTATCATTTTTTATTACATCTATTAAGCTGACACTTCGTTCTATTTTTATTACATTATTACAAAGCTTTGTAAAGCAACAATGTGTCTGAAAAAGATATTACAGAAACATAAATTTCTTTCTTGTTTGTTTCTAAAAATGTTCACATATATTACACGTTTAAGAATTTTTCACTCATTTGGCTCCTTTGCATATCTTTTTTTATTTTTATGTCGTGTGGATTTGGACTGAATTTACATGCAATTATAGTATTTTTTTCACAAAAATCTTTAAAAAGTTTTCAAATACTGTATATGCTAAATTAAACAGAAAACGTAATATGTATATGAACCCTGATTTACAAATTTTCCATTTTACGATGCTGTGAAAGTGATACGCATTCATTTTAAATTTTGATCTTTTTACATGCTAGCAGCTAGTGATATGATACACTGTTGTGATGCGGCAGCAGGACATAACTGCTCCATAGGACTAGGAGCCTCCATATTTGATTTCATCATCACTATTACCTTGAATTATCACTTCTGTTTCATACATTGTTGAACATTTCAAGTTGCTACAACACTTAATATCACTATTACATTAATAATGGATGGTTAATGGGCTGCAACTCACTGTACATACTTGGTGGTAAATTTGTAACGCTTAACACAAATTGGTGTGAAATTTTGGGTGATTTTAAAATTTAGTGATGTTAATGTTTTTTGTCAACTTAAAATATCCACCTATATCACCCTTGCTGGTTCAAATCTGGACAAAACTTTCATTAAGCCAAGGGCATTCTAATAATATTACATAAAAACAAACAAACAAATAAATAAATAAATAAATAGGCTTATAATATATGACATAAAGTCACTGTATGAGCTTGTTTTTTATGAAGTCCTCTGTCTGTAACTTCATTATTTATGCACACACTGGCTAGACAATTTAAAGCATTATACCATATATAGTGTCTCACATAACATTTTACATACAGGATCATACTTATTATAAAAAGGAAACAGCTAAATTATAAACGATTTATAAACACCCTGGGTATTTAGTTAAAGTTACAATTTCAAATAAATAAATAAATAAATAAATGAATAAATAAATAAATAAATAAATAAATAAATAAAAGTTAGTTTTCTTAAACGGTAGGCATAAAAGGCATAAAAGGTTTCAATTCTATTGAAATATACAGTATTTTAATATTATTTGTTTTGTGAAAAAACATGAAATAAAATTTTAGGACAAAAAAAAAGGCTACTGTATATGTTACCCAATTTGTATGAACCCTTGAAAGTCCTGCTAAGATATTTTATTTACCTCTCTCTTTCAGAAACTGGTTTTAAAACTGGTATCAAAGCTCAGAACCCTAATCCTCCCAAACATCATCCTTAAGGAGCACTTTTTTTCATGAGTGGCCTAAATTCTACACAGCTACTGAACCATCTTCCAATAGATTTGATTTAGAGTAAATAAATAATTCACAAGTCCAACTGTTCGCCACATCTCCAGAGGCTGTGTGTATTATATTAGGTAGGTTAAACTGAGGTCAAGCCACTGGGAGCTGAACTCCCATTCTTAAGGTCAGACTTAACCTTCTTCGGGTTTAACAATTGAGCTATTACACAGATTTGAATATGTGAGATATGTGTAATATGTGAGAAGTCCCACTGCTCCGAAACTGCAGTTTACTCATTGATTACATGGGAGATATGGATTGGACGTGCTATAGGGTATGATGTAGGATGATGAGAAGATTTTATGTTTGCCAAGTACAACCACACAAACATATATAGAGGCGTATTGTGTACGTACATTAACTCAGATCGTTCATAACTCAGATACATTAACTTTAGCTCTGGCATCATATGAGGACATGGAACGTATCCTAGCCTGTGCTTCATACAAGGAGTGTTCAAGTCAAACCAGATATTGTGATGAAATTTATTTTGAATGAAAAGTAAAACCGATTGAGACTCTTAGCCACAGTGAAACATTTAAATGGCGCAACCATTTTAAAGAAGGCCGGGAATGACAATCCCAGCCAAGGTGGTTGGAAGCCTACTGCAGTCGTTCCCTGAAAATCAACAGATAACTTGTGGTTAGCTTGAGAAACAGACACATCAGTCTGTGGGAGAACTGTACACACAATCATTTAGCAACACCACCTGCACAATAAAGGAACTCAGCTGTGAGTTATTGTTCTGACCACTTGGCAAAGCCATTTACACAAGTTTATTAAAGCCTTTAAAGGAGTTCCTGGGAGGCCAGCGTTTCAGACATGAAGCGAGCAGTCTGATTATGCCCCTGTACTGATAAAACTTTCTACCTTGATGGGAACCAAGCGCTAGTGAAATGTTGTGATAAGTGCATTAGTGTAGCGGGGGATTTTATAGAGAAATAAAGGGAGTTTTTACTTACTTTCATAACTGTGCAATCAAATGTGCCAGTTTGACTTAAACACCCTTTGTACATAATTATGTTCCATAAAAAACAACTAAAATCAAATGACAACAGTGAACTCTGTTTAAATGTATATTAAATAAAATGGTTGATGATGTAAAAAGTAGTGGTGTTGTTTATCGCATCCACGTTGATTAGTTTCCATTCACAGCACGTCCTAAAGTGATTCATTCCTCTAACACTACAAGGATTTGACTAAAGTTTCAATTAATTCAATGATATATTCAATGAACTCAATTATGAATTTTTCATCCATTTATTACTACATGTAATAAACTCCACATATCAAGTCACTTCAAGTTATACTCACACTGACACTGGAGACTCCTTCCATGAATACTAATTCAACATTTCTATGGAAAAAAAAAAAAACTTCACCTTGGCAACTAGTCCACATTCATTTACTTATTGTTAGGTTTAGGTCACACTGAACAATAACAACAATAAGAGCTATAACAAGAATATTAATATTAACCTGTGATTTGCTTTGCTGCTGTTATAGAAAATTAATCAACACCTTCTGACCAGTCAGAATTGAGAGTTCAACAATGCTGTGTACAAAACAAAAAAAAATCGAACATTGTGTTATATGCTAAGATGATGGTTTTATTGTGATTTTTTTTTTTTTATCATTTGTTTAAGCAAAAACTGTGCATGGGTGTGTAAGATTTGCTCTAAAAGAGTCTTCTGCAGTAAAGTGCTTACATATTCCCATTAAAACTTGTCATTTAGGACCATCTCTGTCTTGGGAGCTCTGCTCAATATGCTATGTTCAATCCTTCTGCGTGTGATGTTTGATGATGCACTGCTTCCATCAAGCGAACAGTAATTTTTCGCCTAATGAGAGCCACACTCATTTACCATATTGATTATGCAAAGCGAATATGCAACAGCGCTGATCAATAGGCGAGTCATTTCCAATTTAGTCATCACAGTGACAAACTAATTACTTGCGCAGCTATTTATTAAAACACTCAAAAACCCGTTCAGTTTAACAAGCGAGGAATTATTCCCAACATGTCAACATCTCAAATCAAAGTATGAATTATATTCTCGAGGGAAACAAGGGAGATTTGTGTGTGTGTGTGTGTGTGTGTGTGTGTGTGTGGCAGATGAGTGGGGTTGAAGTATCCATATGGTGTGTGGTTTGATCCAGTATAAACCTGAGAAGCTTAAATCACTGCATCCTGATTGAGAGGTGAGCTATAGCATATGTCTCTCTCTTTCTCTCCTCTGTGATTGTCACGTATCTAATTGAAAACAGGCATTGCTAGGACTTGTATAGTAAATGCACAATTGCAAGGATGCTCTAGAATCTTTTATCTAATCTCTCTCATGTGCATCTGATGCATACTGTAGATAAACATTGATTCATCTTCTATATCACATATCTTGTGTACGGTGAAGACTTGGGACACAAGGTGGAGTACCCCTGGATAGGGTGCCAATCCATGTAGTTCTCTCTAATGAGCATTAGACAAGAATACAGCACTAAAAAAGATCCGAAAATGAAGAGGAGAGAGAGAGAAAGAGAGAGAAAGAGAGAGAGAGAGAGATTGTGTAAAATGGTTCTTTGCACCCAGTTTTAAAGTTTTTTTTTCTTTCCTTACGCTTCCTTCCAGAATAGACTCAGCAAGTGTCAAGCCTCTTTACCTCTAATTACAGAGCCAAAGCAATTACAGGTGTGAGAGAGAGAGAGAGAGAGAGAGAGAGAGAGAGAGAGAGAGAGAGAGATGGTGAGAAAGGATAAACCACAATGTGTTTTATTCCGTTTGTAAAGTACAAATAATCCCATCAAAGAGAACAATTGCCTCCCACCTGCCTGCAAGTCAAACCCTCCTCTCAGCTAACCAATTACACACAGCTAAACATGTCCTCTGTCACTCTCTTTCACACACACACACACACACACACACACACACACACACACATAATTTACTTTTATTCCTACTATTCGTTCTATGAAAATCCCCAGTTTTTAATGAGCATCGTAGTCATCTGATCAGACATCAGCCATTGAACTGCTTACGATACAGTATACTGTATGAACCTAAGCTACGTAACTTCCATCAGGCAGATGTTAAAGATGGAGACATTTTCTCTTACTTTGGCGCTGTTATTAATCCTTAACATAAGTTCTTGTCTTTTAGATCTTATATAAACAATAGGTTTAGTTCTTCAAAGTCCAATTGAACCTGTATACACAAAACTAGCCAGCGACTGGGCCTAGCGCTTTTAACTACAGTACATAGCAGGAACCTCTTAAATAATTTAGCAAAACAATGCAAAGGCACACTTAAAGGTGTAGAAACTTAATATATTAACGTCAACATTTTCCTCAGACCTGTTGCTAAAAATTTTCACTCAGACCAGAAACTTATGTTCAGGATAAACAGTTATAGTGTGTTAATGAAGTAATGCATGCTAGTCAAACTAGAGCTAATGATTTAGCTACTGTAGGTAGAAGGTAACCATTAAGTAAAAATACAAACGATATAAAGGCACATTAAATAGAAGTAGAAATTTGAAATTTGAAAAAAAAAAATTGCTAAACTGGATAACTTTAAAAGAAAGGCTTTAAAAGAAATCTACTCTACATGTACATTTCTTTTACAGAGATATCATAGTATGAGGGGGGGGAATGCAAACATGGGTTACAATTGATACTCAAACTTGTTTCTTATAAACCAAATATTCTTATTAAATCTTTTCTTGTAAAGTCTTATAAGGTCTTACAGTAACTAGCATCACTAAATTAGCCATAGGCTGGAGCTAACAATTAGCAACAACAGCTAGACAGCAGGTAGTTGCTATGTCATTTATACAAACAATATGTGTGCAAACGCAAATATCTTTGGACTATTTAAATTTTCAGATGTGGTCATGAAATTACTGAAACAAGTCACTAGCTGCACTAAATAGGCAGTTATGAGAAATTTATTTTCATGTTACACACAGGAAAAAAGTGTACAACAGGTTACATGTTACAGTTATAATGTTAATTTAAGGACTTAAATAAAAAATTTCTTATGAAATCAATTCTTACGACATATTAAAGCTACTCATGTACTAGTTAAACTAGCCTAACAATTTACCTACATAGCAAGTAGTCATTAATAAACAATGTAAAGACAGAACAGCAACAGAAGCATGAAAAATCAAACAAAACAAAAATAATTGAGAAGATTTGAGAAAATAATTCCAGATTATCTGATAATTTGTCACTGTGAATACAAAACTTAGCATAATAACATTCATTCATCTTCTATACCGCTTTATCCTCTATTCAGGGTCGCGGGGACCTGGAGCCTATCCCAGGAAGCTTCGG
>JAQMYK010000023.1:4184747-4198039 GCA_030014345.1 Clarias buthupogon | reverse complement strand
TATGATGTTTTTATATATGTTTGTGTGTGGGTGTGTGTATGTGTGTGTGGGTGTGTGTGTGAGAGAGAGAGAGACACAGAGAGAGAGAGAGAGCGGTTCCTTTTGATTGCTGCACCTCTGATTAAATAAAGCATGTCTAGTCTCATAATCTTATTACAGTAGTCTTATTAAGTCACTTATTGTTAGGGGATTCCATCAACAAGTTTTCCCAGTGGTTCATGTTTCACTGACCACAACTAGTTTGGAAAGGATACAAATGGGTGACAAATTAGAAGAAACCAACAACAATGTGTGAATATAATGTTGGAGAACATTAGGAACACCATAAAACGTATATAAATTGGATAAGTAATGTGTTGGGCCAGCCTCCAAAACAATTTTATTCCGACGATACATGTCTCTTCAACTGAACTTTAGATGTACATTATGTCATAAGAAATCCTCTTGGTGTTTTGATGATGGTGTTATCTAACATGTTGCTCCAAAATCATCCATACTTTAAGACTTGATAACTGCAAAAGCCATGGTATATGATTTTCACCTTCATCAGAGTGCTGTTGTGCTGTGTGGATGGGGGCGGAGTTATTGTAGAAGAGTCCATGCTTATTAGAAAAGAAATATTCTACATTACAGGATAAATATTTTTCTAATTTATTGTAGGGAAAGGTTCCTCTAGTAGTGCATTAGAAGCCCAACCACACCAGGTAAATTAATAAATAACACAACCTCAAACAGACAGACAAACAGAATGTTATTTCTTTCTTGTAAGATAAGAAATTACATTTAAATCCAAAGTATACTAGGTATAAAAGCAATATTATAGCTGTTAGTAGACTTGTTCATTGACCTCCAAGACTTTCATTCTGTTTTAATAGCCTCGGAGGAGATAAATCACTCTCGTCATTATCAACACAATCCATCTTCTCCTGGCTCCAAAGGTTATAAGTAATAGACCTTACATTGTGTAATTGAATAATTAATACGTTAACCTTATTAAGAAATGAATGGAAGGACAAATTTGCTTTGCCTTTTCTAAACCTGCCACTAATGACCAATGAGAACTCTCAAGGTAATTATATTCATCATAATTAGTGCATAGTAATGAGCGATTAGCATGCCGTCGCGGATAAAAGGAGCGCTACGCTCCTAATTGCCGAACATGAGCTGCGACTCATAACCTCTATTGACTTTAATTGTCCGTAATTGGCTCCATTTATGCGAGTGATTAGTTTCATTAGTCAGTGTTGAACATTGCATTTTTTTCTGATCGTGAAGAGGAATGTTTTCAACATTACTACGGTAATAACCCTCTAAATTAAATGTTCTATCTCGTTCACCTGTTTGTTTTTGCCTTACTTTTATGGAAATCTGATTTATAAAAACATATGTAAATACTCTATAATTAGGATTCAGGCATATATGTTATAAGTATTTATTAATTTCTCTTAAGACCAAATGTAATTAATTAAATGGTTAAAGTGGGTTGAATTGCTTTCTTCTTTATTGGCTCTTTATTAGCTCTTTAATGTTTTAGATAGCACATCCTTAAGCTACATTTTAATAGCCACTAATTATAAAGTCGTGAAGATTCGAATACATTTAAATATGAAAAATGTGCTGTGTATCTTGTTTATTTAAAAATTAAGCAGCCATATTGTCACACAGTTTGAACATCCTGCAAACCTATAGTACACTTTCATGCAATTATTTATTCAGCCAATCCTATGGCAGCAGTTCCAAGCTTAGTAAAATTATGCACATGCAGGCCAGCAGGTTTTGCTACTATTCCCACCAACCGTGAGAATAGGTAAAAATCTCAGTGATCTCAGGGAATTTGACTGTTCGGTAGCAGAAGGTCTGTGGACAAAAATCCATTGATAATGAGAAGTTCAACAGAGACCAAAGGCCAGACAGTTTTGAGCCATCAGAAAGGCTACAGTAACTCAGATAAATGCTTTGCACTATGATGACTGTGATGAGCGAAGAAAAGTATCTTGAAATTGCACAACATATCAAACACTGAAAGAAAAACCACAGCCTCAACAAACCCGGACAGTTGAAGACTTGAGAAATGGGCTGATGAGTATTGATTTTATGAGGCACACAGATGGTAGGGTCAGATATTAGCACAAACGTGCAACGGTCCAGGCTGGTGGAGGTGGTATAATGGTGTGAGGAAGGTTTTTTTGGCACAATGTGCTCCTAGCCATTAATACCAGACATTAATCTTCCCTTGGAGGCACGGTGGCGTAGTGGTTAGCACTGTCACTTTGCACCTCCAGTGTCTGGGTTCGATTACCGCCTCACGGTCTGTGTGCATGGAGTTTGCATGTTTCTCCCTGTGCTTGGTGGGTTTCCTCCAGGTACAGATTGAGTTAACTGGCACTTTCAAATTGCCCGTAGTGTATGAATGCATGCGAGAATATTGACTGGCAGTCCTACCATGTTGTGAAATTAAAAATAACTACATTGGTTACCATTAGCCTGACAATGTGCACCATGCATGCACCATGCCACAAACCTGGAAATTGTCTCAAACTGGTTTTATGAATATGACAATCAGTTCATTGTTTTTCAACTAACTGTCTTCCCAGGAACAATAGCAGAATCCAGTAGACCGTATGTGAGATGTGGCAGAAGAGGAGATTCACAGGATGGAAGTGCCACTGAAAATTCATCAAAAACTGTATGTCAACACGAAGCAGAATCTCATTGGAACGTATTGTGGAACCAATGCCATGAAGAATCGAAAGTCTTTTGATCACAAAAGGAAAAATAGTATTACCATTAAAACTTGTAAAATGAATAAAATTGACTGGTAAATCATGATAACATCTAATATAGAGGACATAAACATAAAAGTGTATTAAGTGTAGTAACTTATAATTTAATTTTTCATAAAACAATAACAATTAAATCATTATGTGTTTAAAGCCATAATATAAGCTCTAACCCTATTTGAAATGCATTTTTTATTATGTACTGTATGTCAAGTTATAATTCCACATATAGGTCATTTCTAAGCCATAAGCTCTATGCTATATTCCATATTAATTATCGAAACACCTAAACACTCAGAATGAAAGCAAGCATGTTTTCCCTCGCCCTCTCTGACATATCTGGTTCATCCTTCTCTAATCAATGCATTGATTGCTGATGAAACAGCACAGTGATCAATAAGCACTTAATGTGAGTTTGCTGCCCAATCAGGAGCTCTTTAAATCAGGATGATCTCTTCAATGGACTATCTGCTTGCTTTCATGCTTGTCATCTTGCATTTGTTCACACATTGCTCTGCATTTCCTCCAATTGTGTATCAGCTAATCTAGTAGTGGTAGTAGTAATTCAGAATTTTGACGAGATTAAAGATATGTGTAAGATTACTTGTGTATGGGATTTTTTTATTTTTTATTTTTTTGCAGTTGAGATCAAATAAAAATCTGAATTATAACAAATAAAATAGCAATGAGTCTGGAAGACTTCCTGTCCAGATACTAGCATTGCTTTGGGAGGTTGAAGGGAACGGGAAAATCTGAAGGAAACATATTTGAAAAATAGACAAAAAGCCAAGTTTAGGCTCAAACATCAAACACAGTTAGCTTGTTATGCTGTTTACCTATTTTGTAGATAGGTATATACCCTACCCTGCATGTGCAAACATGTGGGTATACATTTATATCCCCATATGGGTGCCAACATTTTAATGCCATGTATGTGTGTTTTATACTGAATAAAAGTCACTGAATAAAGCAAATTGCACCAAATTACCGTGAACGTTGCCCTATTCGAATTGACGGCATATTTTCTTGACGGTGAAGTTCTAAAAGGTTATTATTCTTCACCTTGTAATTTCAGTCAGTTTTCTTTCCTACCTGTCTTCAAGCTTTTCCCTCGATTTGTTGAGGATTGTTTCAGCTCCTCCATTTGGCACTAGTGTTATTTGCAGCCATGGACTAGTCTTACTGTGTGTGTGTGTGTGTGTGTGTGTGCATGTGTGTGTGTGTGTAAGCATCACAACTGAAGGTAGGGAAGCAGCCCCATTGATTAGGATGATAATGAGGAGGTTAATGGAAGGAGAGGAGAGGGAAAAAATCGCACCTGGGATAATTACAGTACAGTCTCACTGGGGGGCTGCAGCCAAAACTCCATATGGGCTTCGTCACTGCTGCGAGCATAACAGCCTTTAAGTATAGGTTCATGCATGTGTGTGTGTACGTGTGTGTGCGCGTTTTTTGACTGTGTAGGTGTTTTAGGATAGATAATGGTAATTTACACATGGACATTCAAAGGACTGTTTAGTTAAGAATAGAATTACAGCATGGGTGTGTGTCAGTGCCGCTGTGCTTTTGCGCATATGTGTGTGTGTGTATGAATATTTCGACATGACCATGCGAGCAAAGAAAGTGTTTATTTGAAAGTTTACTAATCCTAAATATTCTCCTAAACTTTTTGCAGTTCTTGGAAATTATATTGTTTGGTCATAAATTCTGAAACAAGAACCAGTTGGATCCAAAAGATCCAATATACCGCATTCAGTCCATTGAGAGACAACATGGGAAACCACATGAAATAGTTTAATCATTTTTGGTTATTAAACTTCTTTGGTGCATTTCAGCTTTGTTGTTCATTGTGGTTACTGTTGATGGCGGGCAGCCATGTTGATATGATGTCACATGCCATGTTGATATGATGTCACATGCACATGACACTTTCCCCACATTCCCAGGAGGAATTGCGAGTTTATGGGGCATTATAGTTTTTTTTCTTCTTCTTTTTTTTTCTTTTTCTAATTGCATTACGAATAGCGCTGCATAACAATAGCACTTCGTGGGCTGTTGATAACAGGACCCTAAAATCTAGTTCTAGTTTTTGTTTTTCTCTCAAAAATTATAGATTTTAAAGACATCAAGTTTATGTCTTTTAAACCACCGAACAGAACTGATGTAGACTTCAGAAAATACTGTCTTTTATTAGTTTTTGTTTTTCAATTATAAACATCCTTATTAGATAATGATATATTTGTGTGATATAAGTGCTACTCATTGGAAAAAACAGATATAAATAGGAGAGATTTTAAGAGCCAGTCATGTTAAATATGGAAGCGAGCACTGTGGCTAACATTACTGAAATAAATTGCAATCGGTACGAATGATTCTATTGAGATTGCCGTATTTTATCATTATCTCCTACTTTGGCAGAACTTCCTACCGGTAGCAAAAATTTATAGTTAAATCAGTCTATGATACTTCCTCAATATCTCTTTAATCTTTTATCTAATTATGGTTTTGAATGTCCATAGCACTGCAAAAAATATAGTACAGGTTTGTCAGTTGTAACATTTTCTGGTATACCAGTTGCACATTGTGACATGTTGTTTTTCACCGTTTTCAGAATATAATTCCTATCACTGTAATGCTGGTAGCACTATCTGACACGTTGATTTAATGATATCCATCAATCTAATAGTTGACTAGTACTATTATACTAGATGTGTAGTATGCACTACCTATGAATATAAAATGAAATGTGCAATAAAACACAAAACAATTAATAATAAAAAAAGAACTTTCAATACTAAACATGAATCCACAGGTCGCTGGGAGTAGTAGCATGGATTTATGGGTGGGTCACTACAGTAGTGAAACGAGATGTATTTTTGGTATGAGCGTGCATGGGACATGTGGGTAGGAGAGCATGATGGGTAAAACAAATTTATAGAACACTGATAATAACAGCACCACGAGCATAAACAATGTGTTTGCAGAGAAAGTGAGTTAGCTAATGTAAGCTATTGAGTTTGTATAGACTAGCTACTGAATTATTTGCAGTGGAATAAAGCATGAATGAATTAAAAATAAATGAATTAAAATGATGTGGGTACAGTTTCACCTCAACCTGTTTTGATAAAAAAAAAAAAAAAATTTATATATCTTTGGGGGGAAAAAGGGTTCTTGTCTCGACTATTGACCACGTCTGATGTGATACATGTTATTCTGTACCGTTATTCATTTTAAATCTAACATTTTGTAATATAATATTTTAAAATGATAAATCTTTGCTAGTTACATTGTCACTAATTTGACAAATGTGTTATAATTTTTTTTAAAAATAGGCAAAATTATTCCTTTTGCTTAAATTAAGGTTGGGTTATATTTAGGTGCAGGCGGGTCCTCAAAAACACAGGTCCTCACAATGTTTGTGTGTGTGCGTGTGTGTGTGTGTGTGTGTGTGTGTGTGTGTGTGTGTGTGTGTTTTCGAATGTCTTACTGTACAACGCGACTTGGGCAGCTACTGTCCCTAATAGTCAAAAGGTTTCAATTAGAATCATGTTAGAAACTCGGACGTTAGACATTTTTATGCGAGTGTGCAGTGGAAAAAGAGCGTCACTTTTCTTCATCGTTTTGGTCTATGAAGCTCATCGTAGCTCTTCTGTTTCGCATCCAGCACCAGTGGCGATTTGAATGAAGCTGAATTAGATGGCACCTCCAGTGGAATGAGTGTGTCTGTGTGTGCGTGCATGTGTATATATGTGTGTTTACTCTCTCCGCACCACACTTGGCTGGGACTTGGCGTGAGACGCAGCAAGTTGCCAGATCTCCTACTGTGAATATCAACAAGACAGAGAGGAGGGGGATAATAGGCCGGCAATCTTCATCTGCTCCCTGTAGCTTCTCGCGCTGGAACAGGGGGAGGGAGGTGAAAAACAAGGAGGGGCTCACTGATGGTAAAGGAAGTCATAAAAACAGCAAACTCTTCTGAAAAGAAACCTGTGTGTGTGTGTGTGCCTGTGTGTGGTCATTCCTGCCTGAATAACGCTGTATGCATGCATGTTTGTGTGAACGCACAATGTCTGACTCACCGTTTGTCTACGTCTGAATATTGGCTCTTTGAAATGAATTTTCCTCTATGAGCCGCTCGCACACACGCGCACACACCTGACTTTGCACGCGAGGAAGACAGGCCGCTCGTGACAACAATCTCATACACATCAAATCACCAAAGTGCTGCTTTATTCAGTTCAGTTTTATTTTCGAGCACACATGGGTTTAATTCAGGAAAGTGTGAAAATAACTGACTCGGGATCAGCGTCCCTGCTTCTTGCTTCATGCTGCTGTTAGTCTTTTCTCTCCATGTGTGTGTCTGTGTGTGTTTTTTACAAAGCGGTGTCGCCGAACGAGACGGCGTGTGCTGTTTTTTTCAAATGTGGCTCCATATATCTTTCCTTCCTATTTTCTCCATCCAGACGGTGGTGGGTTCAAACCGCCTAAAATACCACATCCACCTAAAGTGTGTTTCTGCTCGTGTAAAAGAACATATAAAAATTCAAAGTTTTTCAGTTTCAGTTTTTCAGTTTGTGGAGCGAGTGTGCAGATTTTAAAATTTTCAGTTTGTCTCTTATTCGACTGTGTGTCAATGAACAGTGGCTTCCTGTGAAAATTCAGTTGCAAACGATAATAACGTCATATCATTATTGCACACACGCACACACACTGAAAACCATAAAGGATTTCAAAACTCAAAATGTTCCCGGAAGTAAAGGATTACAATAATGAAGGCTTGTATGTAACTTGTCGGATGAATTAGCCAGATTGTGATGCACATCGTTCTCTCGTTTACTTCTCTTTCTCTCTCACTTTCTCCACGCTTCTCTTTTATAACCCCTAGAGAGTAGGGGCAAGACTGTATTCTGTATCATCCCTCTATCACTGAACTATAAAACACAGTAACACCATGTCTGATGTTGGTTTTTTATTTTATTTTATAGGGAGTCCCCTGTCCGCACATTTACACGGTCCTCACAAAAAACAAAAGAGCAATGTCGTTCAAGGAACACTAAAATAGCCTTTAGATTACTGAAGGTCAGGTTAAGGTTAGATTCAGGTGTAAGTATCAGTTTAATTAGTGAAAGCTATAAGTGCGACAGTGGCAGGTCCTCATAAAGACGACAAACCAGGATTTGTGTTTTTGTATGATTGATTGTGGTAGTTGGTAACAGCTTATGTGCACATCATGTTGATATTTTACTGTTTTACGTCCAATTTTTATGAGCAAAATTTACTATTTAATTCTAACATTTTGTCCTATACTATTTTAAAATGAGAAATGTTTGCTAGGTAAATTGTCACTAATTTGACAAGTTTGTGATAATTTCATTATAAAATTCCTTATGTCATTAAAATTAAAAAGAGCTAATGTGAATCTCTTGACTAACCCTAACCTTACAGTTACACCCAGTAATCTTCTATATATACGAATGATGTTTGAGTCAAACCGGGACTTTGATTGCACAGAATAAGAGTTATTAGACCTCTCTTTATTTCTCTATATAATCTCCTTCTACACTAATGCACTTATCCCAGTGTTACACTAGTGCTTGGATACAATCAAGGTAAAACGTTTTCTCAGTACACCTGAGCCATGATCAGTCTGTTTGCTTCATGTCTGAAATGCTGACCTCCCAGGAACTCCTTTAATGGCCCAAACATGGTAAAATGGCTTGGATTGAGGTCAGGACTATATGTGGCAATGACTCGCAGAGTTCCTGTAACGTGCAAGTGGTGTTGGTGAATGATTGTCTGCAAGATGCCGACAAGTTACCTGTCGATTTATTTGGAAATCGTTTGGTTAGAAGGCATCATGTTTGGGAATGTTATTCACAGACATACGGCCTTCTTGAAAACTTATGCACCATTTAAATGTTTTACTGCGGCCAAGAGTTTCATCACTGCACTGTTCTGTAAATGTCAATCAGTTTTACGCCTTCATTCATGAGTTGTGCAGAAAATTATTCATTTCCAAGCAAAATGACACCAATCTCTTTGAAGAAACCAATTGAAATGTTGTCTGTGATGTTTCATCAATTTCCTTTTTTTAATGGGTAAATGCTTTTTTTTATGTTGGGTTTTGTTCTTTTTGTAAGTTTTATTACTGAGATTTCAGGGATTCAGTGGCATCCAAATCATATAATTGATGACCCATGTAACTACTTTTACAAGACGTTCAAATGAATTGTGCAAATTGTTATGAAACCGTGATACAATGTTGTTGTAGACATAGAAGTTAGCACCTAAGTCTGTGTGTGTGTGTGTGTGTGTGTGTGTGTGTTACACTCCTCCCCTGACAAATATCTCCTGCCCTCAGTCCTCAGAAATAAAACACCAGATGTGTTTGAACTCCAGTGAGATATTTATGGTGGTTGAGCAGCATCTTAACGTGTGTGTGTGTGTGTGTGCCTTTCTTCTTTTTTGTTCTCTTTCTGTGGTTCTCTTTTTGTTAAGCCTCCTGGCAAATTTTTTTCCTCTCTTTCTATATATTACCGTGGTTCCAGTAATCACATCGCATGTTTGCACAAGAGGATTTGTGTAGTCCGAGTTGACGTCTGAGATCTCGCGCTGCGGGTGCGCAGCGTTTAACGTATAATTTTATGTCTTGCTTTCTTACAAATATATAAACAGTATCATTGTTTTTTGATGTCCAGGATTTCTTCAAGATGTTTCCTTTTTCTTTTTTTTTTTGCTAATTTAAAACTTTTGACTTGAGTTCACTCGTTGCTTAAATTAAGTCTACCGGAATAATTCCTCCCTCTCGCCTCGGCGGCGAACAAACGGAGGAGCTGCAACTCCAAATATCATCCGTCAATGTCATAAAGAGTGATGTGGATTTGTTTCAGACGTGCCAGATGCAACTTTAGTGCCTCGGCGCAGCGTTTTTATCCCTGGCCTTAAGCTAACTATGAGGGCACTTCATCAAAATCTAATCACACGAACACCATATGTACACAATCCAGAGAGGATTACAAAGGAAACGGATACATATTTAGCGTAAATGATCAGCACTGTAAGAACTTTTTGACCGTGTGAATCTCTGGATAAACTTTTCTATTTAATCGGGTTAGGTAGACAGTCAGTTATGAAACTTTATATATATATATATATATATATGGGAATATCAGGACTATTATGTATATTCTTAACCAAAGTACTAGTGTTGTATTGATTTTGTATGTACAGATCGTTTAATATCGTCAGGCAGCTCTCAGATTAGCTTAGCTTAGGTGATGCTAAGCTACATTATGCTGGACTCTGAGCTCAGAGTGAAAAATCAATAATTAAACTGCGCACATTGGTGTTTAGACCTTTGCATATAAATGTAGAGTTAATTTATAAGAAGAATTTGACACACTCTCACATTTAATCCTTAAAACTGAAAACTGTATGAAGATCATCAGGAAGTTTGACAAATGTGAGGTACAGCTCATACCGAATTGCAAGAAATCGTAGCAGTCAAAATAAAAATATTCGAATATGATTACAAATTTTAAATGTAGTCACCAAATGTTTTTTTTTTTTTAGGACTTTGTATGTTCGCACTTCCAAAACAAGGCAGAGCTAGCTAACAAGTCCCGGTGCCTCTGTTGTGAATTGGCAAGTAGTACACTACATAGAGTGCCAGAACGTTTTATGTTCACCAACAAAGTAGTGTCATTAAATAGGAAGGATTAAGCAATTTGAGCTCCAGCCTTAGACTATTCACTAAGAGCTTTGCTTTGCTGAGATCGATGATATGAAAATTTTGGGTTTAAATGATAATCAGAACGGATTCTAAACATATAGGATCCAGGTTGTTGTTAACAGGTAAGCTGACAGGACATGAGTGAAAAACTCTGAAAATGGGTTTCATATGGTCCATGACCACAGAAAAATATAGCAAGTCTTGACAAATTATAGGCAGTTTGAAAGAATGAGTTGCAGTCATTGACAAGTCTTAAAACTTTATAGCAAATCGTGATGTGTCATACAGGTGTTATAAAAGTGTGCAGACAGTTTGTAACACATTATGTCATGAGTTTTGCATGGTTCGGAGGAAAGCAATAGGTGATTCATGAGCATTTACATTTTGTAGCTCATGTTTAGTCGATTAAGGCATGTGAGTCGCAAAACCAAAGATTTCAATTTTGCAACAGTTTGGCAAGGATTGTTCCTTTAAATTCCTCAACCTTATTCTTCAGCACACACGACATCTCAGCGTAAAGAAAAAAAACTTTATATATGGACAAATTAGTGAGTTGGGAACTTGGGATGTAAGTGTGGTAGGTGAGCATAAAGTAGACTTTACCTTCAAACCATAGGCGTGTTTCTTTACAGGAGAGCGCACTGAATTAGCATAAACATTCGCATTTTTCTCACAATAGGAAAGAAAAAGCCACCTCATGTTATTAATTTATTGTGTTGTGGCTTGTCCTCAAGAGACTAAACATTCACAAAAAGAGCAGATAATGCTTGACTTCCTAGCGTGTTTGTGCTGTATTGTTGAAAATAATGCTGTATTTAGGTAGTATATCCATCAAGCCACACTGCTAATTTATGATGATGATGTCAGGACAAATGGCTTAAAGGTTTAACATCAACTCCCAGCATGTTTTTAGGACATGCAGTACATTGTAAAGCTTCAGTTTAGACTCACACAATCATGAGAGTGCTATATGATACAATTATAATCACTTTTTTTTTGTTTTTTCTTCTTTATAAGAAGAAGTCCTGAGGTGGTTGAGTAAATTATTCTTCATTACACCAGAGGCTAGCTGTGGTCTGTGGTTAGCCTGCTGATCTTTTCATTCGTACTCTTCTGACACTCTATGCTTTATCCCCCATGCAAATCTCAATCTTTGCTCCATAAACACATAAACAGCATTTCAGACATAAACACAGGATTATGTGGGACACACTCTGACACTCCAGCTAGTGCATGCTGGGAAAGTATATGCAAGAAAAGAGAGAGAGAGAGAGAGAGAGAGAGAGAGAGAGAGAGAGAGAGAGAGAGAGAAAGGAAAACTGTCGACCGGTCACTTTCTCACACTTTGGTGCATTTTTTTTTAGCAACAATTGGTAGCTTGATCTCTTTGACGCTGACCAGCTCCTGCCCTGTAGATATCGAGTGAAGTGGCAGCATCCATGTCATGACCACAGTGAGATACAAAGAGTTTGGTAAAGACATGTTAGTTCGAAAGTGTGAGTTTCAGTCTGATCTCTTAATTAATGCAGAGCTTTTTCTGCCAGGCCAGGTAGGTTTTAATGCTGCCCATCTCTCACACAACAGCATTTGCCGAAAAGCACCTCTTGAAACCAAAAATTATTTTTGCCTGTTTTAATCTTTGTCCTTAGAGTAGTTAGAAGCTTTTTTCTCCAATAAATAAATAAATAAATCTCCATTTTATGGCATAATTTCTGTATTGTCATTTTTGTTTGTTTTTAATTGCATATTTAGTTTATTTGCTATTGGTGTAATTAATTTTAAATTATAAAAAATATTAGATTTTTTTTCTTTTCTTGTTTTTAACTACAGGCATAGTTTAAAATCTTTTTGCAATTGCTTATAGGGATGGAGCTGTATGATTAAGATATTACATAATGATAATAGATGCAGTAAAATAGTATATATGCAAATATAATAATATGTAGGTTAAACATACTGCCAACAAAACAGTAGTGCCAAGTCTGTTTTTACCTCATTATTAAAATAAACTAAAAAGCTGTACAGTGAAAATATATCAAAATAACCAACCACAATAAGCATGATATTTAATTAAAGTGTACCATGGCATATGTTCTCACAATAATGATGGTATATTATTATATTACTTAGTATGGATCACAGGGGTTTAGATTTTGTACAAAGTTTCAAACAATGGAAAATAACATTCATATAAACCATTGGTTTTATTTTTAGATTTCCTGGGCAACTATTACTTATCCTAGGTCTGGGCCTGTAGGTGGCCTATATGGCCAGTTTATAATTAGTGTGTAAGCTATTTGCTGCTCCTGGAGAATCTTTAAATTCTAAGTGTGAGGCACACTAAACAGCATTCCTGTACACATGTGCAGAATTAACACACTGATGAAAGAACCTACACATTATTGCAGCAGCAGCAACATCAGCTTTCATCATCCTGAAACTCCATCATTATTTACACAATGCAAAGACTTCAAGCCTCCTCCCCAAGAGCACAACTTATTAAACCCCTTCCAAAATTTCTCCCCCCTTTTTTTTCAGCAAGTGTGATCCAACTGTTTGTAATTCTCTCCGCAGCGCGGCTCTTTAGCGGAAGCTACGTGTTGAATTCGGGGACACTTAAAAAAAAGCGTTCTTTATAAGGAGAGAGAGAGAGAGAGAGAGAGAGAGATGATCTATAGTGTCCATGGGTATTGCTGATGCTATTCAATTATGCGCTCAGACACCCCTTGGTTGGGGGGGGGGGGGGGGGGGGGCGGGGGGGGGGGGGGGGGGGGGGGGGG
>JAQMYK010000023.1:4071523-4101536 GCA_030014345.1 Clarias buthupogon | reverse complement strand
GAAGGTTACTGGTCATCCAAGCATTTATGTCATCAACACAATCTGAAACGGAGTTAGTGGGAAAGGGATGGTAGTGTCGAAAACTGATATAGAGTTGAGTGTCGTCTGTATTTTAGTATTTTGTATTATAGTTACTATTACCAAACTATATAAATATAATTTACTTTCACTTTCCATACCAGTCCTGTGAATGTGGAGGCTGTGAGCACTCAACTTTCATTGGCATTGGCATGGTGGATTTAAAGGTGACTGAAAGCCTGTCAGTTATGGAAACCCAACAGGCAGAATAACATTGAGGGAAAGTTGGCACCGAGTACTGGCATTTAAATGATCTTGAATTTTTATCGGCCCTGGCAGTCGAACGTTGGCCTTGACCTAAAAAAGAAAAAGAAAAAAAAACCAGAAGGTTGTGTCAATCAATTACAGGAGAAAATGTTTTAAAGGAAAGTTGAGCTGAATCGTTTTAATACATTGTGAAAGTACAAATGCAAAACTAGTCACTGGGCCAGAGTGAAAGCATATTAAAGCTGTGTAGATATCTTCCTAATTAGCAAATAAGCTATTGAAAAAAATGGTGTGCAGACAACTGTGTGATGTATGCGATCTGTTTCTGGGCTGCCACTGAGCCAAGTTTAATACTGAGTCAGAAAACATGTAACTAGTTAAAACAAAGAGCTTAAATTGGTTTAATCTAACTTCAGTTTTTCATAAAACGTTTTTAGAATTTTGTTGAGTCGTTACCTCTAGTTATAGTAAAACTTCATTAAAATCTTGCTTTTGGTGCTTTTCATTATCTTGGTCTTGACCATTAAAACCTTTGAACAAAGTAGACAACCTGTCTAGCATCTAGTTATAGCAGCTTTTGTAGAATAAAAAGAGAAATTTATCATTTGAGGATAAAATAGTCAATTTTTTAATTAAATTTGGTGGCCGTATTTTGTAGAGATTATTGCTCCCTATGAATACAACCCTTATGGCAATAACCACTCATTACTAGACTAGCTTGATTCATAGCACTTTTTTTTCCTCTGGGATCTTTAGAAATTAGCTCTTGTTGTACATTGTGATGTCCTACATACTTTACTACTCTGTGGTTCAAATATCCAGCCCCGGTTTGGCAATCGTATACTTTGTCATTCGAGTCTGAAAAAGATAGAATAAACGCCTGTTAATGCAGCATTTGGCTGCAGCACGGTTCGCCCTGGCTCCACGTTCCTCCTGCCTCTCTGAAGATGGATTTCCATACAGATTGTGTTTGCAGATTGGCCGAGCTGATCACTTTGAGTGATTCTGGAGGCCATCGATCGGACGGATGGATCTATTGACAGGCAGGACAGCTGAAGAGGGAGGCTGTGGGAGCACACGCAGCACAGAAAGCCAGTCAAGCGAAAGAATGACGGACAATGAGCCGTATACGCTTCCATGTTCTCATTCAGGGGGAAAGAAAAGTGTACTGCATCCTTATCGCGATACAACTGAGAAAATCAGGTTTAGTTGAGTGTTTTAACTTGTAGTTTAGGCAGGATTGTTTATGTTAAAAAAAAAAAGTAAACAGCAGGCAAAAACTATCACATAGAATAAATATGTAAAAGTTACATATATATATATATACACAATATGTACTAACAATTAGCAACTTAGCAAGTAAAGATTTTTCCTATTTTGTCCAAAATTTTAAATGTTATGTCTAATAACCACTTTTTATTCTCTAGGCGAATTCATTTATTTTCTGAAAATTTGTACTTGTTTTGCCATATTGTTTATTTCTAAGCTCTAGGAATACATCTTAAGTGTTTATTGTACACCAGTAATTTATACTGCCATCTAAATGTCCTCGATCCTTAGCCACGCCCACTCACTGAACCATGGCATGTCCACAAATATTGGTATACTCTTGTATATTATATATAGCGTTCCCTGAACATTATATTTCATCTAGTTGTTCATAAATTATTCACATTTTATTAAGAAAATTAGTGTTATAGTTGAGGCATGGCGGCTTAGTGGTTAGCACAGTCACCTGGCACCTCCAGTGTCTGGGTTCGATTACCGGCCAGGTTCATGGAATTTTATGTGGTGTGCATGAAGTTTCATATTCTCTCCGTGCTTGGTGGGTTTCCTCCTGGTACTCCAGTTTCCTCCCACAGTCCAAAGACCTGCAGATTAGGCTAACTGGTGTTCCCAAAATGCCTGTAGTGTGTGAATGTGTGAGAGGGTGTACCCCGCTCCTGGGATCTCCTGGGATAGTCTAAAGGCCCCCATGTATACAGAATTAAGTGGTATAGTGTTGTAGTTGTTAATTTGTATGTTTAGAATTGCCAAAATGTGTAATTATGTTTGGACTGAAGTGAGGACGGCATTAAATGTTAAGTAACAAGTTTCCAAGAGGGAATTTTAGCATCCTTGATCACTTTCCTTTAGTATGTACTTCTGAGATTGTACGTTAATTAGAAACAGCAGAAACTAAAATATTAAAATAAATTTTCTCAATGTAGGTTGCCAGATCAGACTAAAAGATCCTGCCTAAGCAGTGCTGGAAAAAACAAGCCAGACAATATCAGTACTAGAAAACTACAGTACTCATAGCTCAATTTTGAATTCACTAAAATTATTCCCACTTTTTATTACCTGCCCAAGACACATTTTATTAATAATTAAAATATCAATGCGTTTAACACAGCAATGCGTTTGAGGGAAAAAATGTGAAAGCTAGCAACCACATCTTCACTAATATAACGATTTCCTGGAGGAAAAGCAAAAATGTGCATGCAACATGGAACACGTGGTTTTGGCAGGCGGCACATTCATGAGTCTCACACACACACACACACACACACACACACACACACACACACACACACACACTAAAACCACAATACATATTGCTGCAGGCATAGGATATGAAGCAGACAAAACAGGAAGTTCATTATAAATAAACTTTTAATCAGTTCAAAATGCCAGCAGTGAGTAAGTGTATGTGTGAGTGTTGTGGGGATTTTGTGTGTGTGTGTGTGTGTATATGTGTGTGTCTGTGTCTACATGTGTGTTTGAATAGATCGCACCATACGCCCCCAAATTTCCCACATTATTGAAGCGCTGATGGATCATAATGACTCATGCTCATTAGTTATTTTTGGCTTATGGTTTGAATAACTATTGTAACACAATAAAAATAGCTTGTGCTTCAAAAGATAACAGGGATTTAACCTTTCCCCTCCCAAAGCTCTAAGAAGTCAAATTAAATATTTTGTTAGCGTTAAATTTGGCTTCTTATTATTTAGATTTATTCTAAAGAGTTGCTGAGTTTTTAATCTAATTGGTCAGATGTTGTTTCATCTTTAACATCAGTAACTTCGACACTAGTTCCAGCTGAAATCACAGAAGAGATTTATATTAATACTCTTGTTCTTGTTTCTATAGTAACAACAATTTATAAGGATGTGTATCTCATCCCACATCTCCTGTTATTCTGAACTTCCAGCCTTCTAACATACAGTATGATGCAGATCAATCCCTGCTATCCGTTATCACCCAGATGAGGATGGGTTCCCTGTTGAGTCTGGTTCCTCTTAAGGTTTCTTCCTACTGCCATCTCGGGGAGTTTTTTCACTTGCACTGTCGCCGTCATTCTCGGCTTGCTCACCAGGGACAATCTTATCAATTTGATTCATACACGTTCACATTTCAAACAAACTTCCATCATTTTTATGATTGTGTAAAGCTGCTTTGCGGCATTGTCAATTGTTAAAAGTGCTATACAAATAAAATACAATTGTATAGCACACGCTCAAAATAATCAAAAGTATTATTGATAAATTAACAAAAAACATGTTGTTGTTGTTGGTCTTTTGGCTGCTCCTGGCAAGGGGTCGCCACAGCGGAACATCCAGTCCGCACAACAACTTGGCACAGGTTTAACGCCGGATGCTCTTCCTGACGCAACCCTCCCATTTTTTATCCGGGCTTGGGACCGGCACTGCATCCAGTGGCTAGGGGGGGTTTGGGCACTGGCTGGGAATCGAACTCGGGCCTTCCTCATGGCGAGGGAAACACTCACCACTGAGCCGCCAGTGCCCCGTTTAACAAAAAAAACATGTTTAATATGTTTAAGTAAGATTTATGGATGGAGTCTCCAGTTCGAGCACTGTGTGTAGCCAAGTTGCATTGTTATAAAATTAAGATAAGAAAGAGAAAAAGAGAAGTTGATGAGGGAATGACTGTCTCTATGTGCTATAACATACAGTAAGTGATACCAGGAACTTGTTTCCTAGATGTTCCTCAAAAAACTATATATAACTATATATAAATATAATATATATAAAACTATATATAAATATAAAGCTAAAAGACTAAAAAGTCACCAGAATTGCAAGTGGCAAGAATAAAACATTTCTGTAAATCTGGATATATATATATATCCATCTGAAGTCCAACTAGGGACCATGAAGACCAATGGTGTATTTATTTCCATTTTATGACTATGGTAGGACAACATCCTACCATAGTCATAAAATGTCCAGTCAACATTCACACACTATGGGAACACCAGTTAGCTGCATGTCTTTGGACTGTGGGAAGAAACCCACAATGGATGGGAGAACATGCAAACTCCATGCACACATCCCCTAAGATGGGAATCGAACCCAGACCCTGGTGATGCACGGTGACAGGGCTAACCACTACGACCACCGTGCCATAATTTCTTTAAAAATTTTCAGTCTGCCTCAGACACACTACCTGGTTGTTGATATTTTTTTTCCTCCTACAGGATGCCCTCGGTGCTGCAATTCTTTTAATAATTAGTATCAAATTTGGCATAAATCTTATGCAGCTATTATGCAGTATCTTCCAATTCCCCGATGATACTGATCTTCCAACACTTCCTCCTATACATCATTAACATACAGTATATCGCTCTAACTCTGTCCATCTCTTCATCACTTTTTTTTTTTTTCAATTTCATTAAGCTTCTCACTTTCTTGTCTTTTCTTCCTTCCTTCCAAGGTCACTTGTAGACTGGAATCTATAAACCTTTGCACGGCCAAAGTTATATGAATTCCTACTTTTTAACGACCAAGTTAAAACATTCCCATTTCAGATGCGCCAGTTTAAAGCGATCCCACAATCAGGACCCGAAGAGGATGAAATTACAGAGTAATTACTTTCTCTTTTCTCTCTCGGGGAAGTCACATTCAGCGCTCGTGAAGTCGAGGTGTTTGGATCTGTTGATTTTGCAAGTATGAAGTGTCCTTTTGTGTTGAAGTATTTAATTGAAACATGAGCCTGAGAAATTAGCCAGAGCCTTAGACCTTCATCGTGTAATTCTTCATGTGGAGAGGTGTATAACTACGCCCTAAGGCTCACAGCAGATATATATGAGATACACACACACACACACACACACACACACAGTGATGGTAATGCGAGGCTAGTCGAGCTGCCCCCTGAGGTTGGTCACCTTATCGTCTGCCTTAATAAAAATCACCACCCGTCATCCACACCTCATATCGCACACACTGCCTTCAAGCATGCCATTGTGCTCTGTCCCTGCAGTCTAGTAAACTGTTACCCTGCCGGTTTTGCCGTACAGCACAACCCCCCCGCCCCCTGCCCCCCGCACCCCCACCACACCACGCCGACAGCTTGATCCTAAGCAGATCCGACTGCATGTGATTTGTCTGATTCACTGCACACCTGTCTGGCTGCTACAATTAGTGTCCATGACACCTGCTGCCTGGTGTTAAAAGTGCAAGGCAAAGTTTAGGCCAGAATTGCAGAGTGAGATACAACCTGAGGCAAAACATAGCTGACAAATTCATTACCGGGAACAACGGTGATATCTCAAGCCCTTTAACACTTTATAAACTGCATGATTTCGCATGCCTGAGAATATGGAGTAAATGTGAGGAAAATTAATACACAACAGAAAAGGAAGACAAGATACTGAGGAACACTCAAAAATTATATACGAGTTAACACAGAACGAGTGAACTCAATAGAGGGTGGACCAAAACATAAGCACATGATGCTTGTTACCGTGGAAACCATGATGCTAGGAGAGAATCTGTCATGATCAGGGTTAATTTTTATATATAATATACAGTACACTGCAAAAGTCTCGAGTCATCCTTTACTTTAGTTCTAAATTGAATTTAAATGACGTAGACTGGTTTAGTGGTTAGCACTGTCACCTTGCACCTACAGGGTCCGGGTTCGATTCCTGTCTCGGGTCTGTGTCCATGTAGTTTTGTATGTTCTCCCCATGCTTGGTGGGTCTCCTCCGGGTACTCCGGCTTCCTCCCACAGTCCAAGACATGCGGATTAGACTAACTGAATCAAACTTGCAAACTCCGGATGATAGGGTGAGCACTTTACCACTGCGCCACTCGGAGGCCCCGATGTCTTACTTTTAATGTTTGTTTGTTTTTTAATGCTTGAGTGATTCATAGGTCACTTAACAAGCAAAAATATTCCTCTGAAACTGTTCAGGTACAGGGACTGGACTGAAAATGACAGTCCTTCAGGAAGCCTAAAGAAATATATAAAAAATACAAGAAAATCCAGAAATGGGAGGGGGATCAAGACTTTTGCACATCAAACAAATGCACATTTTAATCCCAGAGGAGTTATTAGATATTCATAGATTATTTTCAGACTGGAAAGCCAAAATTAACTCCTTAATGGTGTGTTAGTTAATGAAAATTGCCACTAACATTATATTCTCCTTCCTAAAGTTTAAATTTTAAATCACTAGAAATCTTTACACGAGAGAAATCTGGCAACCTCCCAGACATGGATCGTATGTAAATTTTAATAAAACCTGCTGTAAAACTTAAACATTTCCAGAACATGATTCTGAATATAATGAACTTTTTTTTTTAAACTTAATTATGTGTTCAAGCTCTGAATACAGTAAAGTCTGACGGTGGGATCGGGTACTCGCTCGTCTTTCATGTCGAGTAACGTTGCTCCTCCCTCTTAGCCAGCTAGAACATTATACTTTCAAATTTACATTATGTAATGTGACACTTGTTTAATATGGTTAATTAGGTTTTTTTTTCAGACAGACGAGCTGCACATTGCTGCTTGCTGATGAATTGATGCTGTGCATGTTTGCTTAGGTATTGTTTGAACCAGTCAAATCTGTTTTGCATGAATCTAAATATTGCTGTATCACTGGATTATATAATACCTGTTAGACGCAGGCACAAGTTCACACAATATCAGATGCGATCCAATATTTTTATACACATCTAAAATGATTCTTCACTATTTAAACATCTGTTTCATGTCTGATTAAGTAAGTGTTACAAGTAGAGCAATAAAAATATATATATTTAAAAAAAAAAAAAACGTTCCCGAGCTCAGGGGAAATGCTGGCATTTGGTCTATTCAGAGCAATTTGTTAATGTGTTGTTTGTTGCATTAAAGTTGCGTTTAAGCAAATAAAAGACAGGCCATTGATTTCCTGCTCGGTTCTGCTCCTCGAGAAAGTGCACATGTAGGCACCGAATTAGAATTCGTTTGATGGCTTTATGGATTGAAATATGCCACAAATTTGATTGAGGGCGATTTGCTCGTCTGGACCGGATCCATCTGGCCCCTTCCTCCTTATTGTGCTTCCTGATTGATTTTTAAGTTAGGAGCGGGCGAGTGCCGCCCAATCAAGAGCCACCAACATCGTGCAGATTAGACAATTTGCGGTAATCAATGAAAATATTCCCTGATTTGCGAGAGCTCAATCCGAGCTATAAATCACAGGCGCAATGCATGAGTTAGTTAGCAGTAAAACAAGCGGCGCAGACAGAATGGGCCAGCAGGGGTGAATTAGGAGGTGGGAGAGGAAGTAGCGTGAGAGACGATACTGAAGTGTGTGTGTGTGTGTGTGTGTGTGTATGAGAGAGAGAGAGGAGGTAATGAGACTGAAATACTGGTCTCTCTTCCTTATACCCCCTCCAACAGCGTGCCTGTCAACTACTAATGGGTCGGCGCAAGGGCTCGCATTTGTCATCCAGCTTCCGGACGCATATTTATTCATTTATTTATTGCCTTGATGCGGGATCATCTTTTATAACGTTAAGCACCTCGTCCTCCCCTCCAGTCACATATTGACAACAGGGGATTGAATTTATCCCCAGGAAATAATGCAGTCGGTTAATGGAATGTCATATTTATTCATTAATAAAGTGCACACTGTAGATATTAATACAGCTAGATGGAATACATCACTGAGGACGGAAGTCTCTGCAACGTCAGGATGAAGGTTCCTTTCGGTTTTGCTTTGTTTTTTCTGGGATAAAATGGACTGCTATACATCTCACTTGTTTGGTTCTCGAAAAAAAAAGAAAGAAGATGGCCATCTTTTTTAAACCCCTCTCACTTTCTCATCCCACACACACACACACACACACACACATACGCACTGATACACACCTGGCCGATGCTCTTGGCAGGTGGTTGCTCTTTGTGTCATTGTAATGGCCCTGGCTAGACTGATGATCCTGCCAGCAACCTCTACAAGTGCATTTGATGCTATCACAACTACCCCCCCCTCACACACACACACACACACACACACATATGAACACACTCTCACAAACTGGGGTTGGTCTGTTTTATCAAAGGAATTACCTAAAGTGCCTGTTATTTCATCATCCCGCCTGTCAGCAGGACCTATTCCTTTAATTTATACACCCCCAAAACAAGTGCACTGCTCATAGATCACCCATGTCCGAAAAAAAAAAAAAGGGGGCTAAAACATCATCCGGCCTGTGCAGTCGAGGCCAGGTGTGGAGTCATTAACCTCTGCCACAGCGTGAGACCGAGCTTATTATGAGATGGAAGGCACCTCCTTGGTATAAGAAAGAGCGCCTTTTTGTTACCAAATCCCTTCCTTATTTAAGCACACACACTTTGTTACACGTCAATACACTCATTTCCTTCTCATATAAGCAGGTGCTGAGCATAGGAATGAAACGCCTGGCGTTAAACATGACGTTGGTTGAGCGACTCCCAGCATTGAGTGTTAATGAAGTCTGGGTTGCGTTTAATATGCCGAGACACTTTTGTACCAACTACAGGCGACAGGATATTAACTATCAAATGATTAACATGTTTGTGCAGCACTCAAAGTGGCTCCATTAAGGTTGATGAGACCTATAGGAGTCTGTATGATGCTCTCTAAGGAAGTGTTTCCTGAATCATTCTTTTTTTAATAATGTCCATAATTCTTATTCTTACCAAAACACACCTTTTTTTATCTTAAAAAAAAAACAAAATAAAGCAAGCCCGCATCGATTGAGACATGCCTTCAATCTGTCATCAGCTAGAGCTGTCTGGATTTATTCTATTCAGCTGATTTGTACAAGGGCGTTCAACTGAAACTGAGACTTTTAATTGTGCAAAATAACAGAACAGATTTAAAAACTCAATGTATTTCCCTATATAATCTCTGGCTACACTAATGCACTTATCCCGGTGTTTTACTGCTTCATGTCTGAAACGCTGGCCTCCCAGGAACTCCTTTAATGTCCCAAACATGTGGAAATGGCTTGGAGCTTATGAGGTCAGGACTGTACGGTGGATGTGGCAACTGAGTTTCTGTAATGTACAGTACAAGTTGGGTTTGTGAATGATTTTGTGTATAGTTCCTACTGACAGATGCAAGTTCTTCTGCAAGTTGGTGACAAGTTATCCATTAATGTTCATGGATCAGGCATTCCACTTGCTGAATGTTTACTGAAACGATTGCAGTGGGATCGTGATTGATTGGATCTACGACCACCTTTACAACTTTTGCATCATTCAAAGGTTTCACAAGACCTGGTTTGGCTTGAACACCTCTTGTATGGTGTTACAAGTTATTAAAGCTTGTCGAGGCATTTACGAGTTTGCTATAATGCGTGCAGCATGATGCTCCTTGGAGAAAACATTTCCTCACTCTGTCTCTATCCATATCATACACATTGCTTTGAACATTTTCTTACCTAACCCTTTAAAAAAAAAAAATTTTTAAACACACTTAGACACACATTGATTGCAATAATCATTCAGTCCTGCTAGACATAAGAATAAAATGCCAAGCTTTAAAAGTGCACAGCCTGGCTGATACTTTACACATTTAACACCGGTGAGTCTGATGTTTGTAGATGCACAACTTTTCTGCTTCAATTACAAATCCTTCAAGTTCAACAAGGCTTATAGGAGTTTGCAATAATCCGATGCGTAATATACAACCATCCTGTGAGAAAGCATGTCTCCGTCTCTTTCCATATCACGTCTTCGGCTCTGTTAGTGTATGTCTTACAGTATGAGATCGTCTCCATCTTTGCTTACCCTTGGAAATCTCTGCTCTCCCCTGATCCGACATCAGAAGCGATGATTCAATACAAAAAAGAAAAACGCTCACTCGCCTCAAAGCGGCCGCCCGGCTTAACATTGTCAAAAAGAGTTTTTTTTTTTTTTTTAACTCCCTTGTTTTGACCTCCTGTGTATATTTTATTGAACCGTTCTCATCCCTGTGCACTGCATAAAGCTGTGTTCAAAATGTATTTCTCTTCTCATTAACAGCTTGTGGGCTACATATGCACCCTGGCTTCAGTGAGAATCCTGGGATGAGCTTTTCTCACAAGAGAATCCTTTCTTTAAAAAAAATTATCAAATACTGTGCTAGTGCTTCCTTTTTACAGTATGTACTGTACATGCTATTCCAGAAGTTATTTCATGTTTCCTTGTATGCTTATATAATTTAACTATATGAAAACTCATATGAAACTCATAGATTTAGACAAAAAGTCTTTTTATTGTAAAATTTAATAATTATCCAGGATAGTTATCCTTTACTTACCTGATCGGCTCAGATGGGTATCCCTATAGGTAATTATTATGAGTAACCCTTATAACGCGTAATCCTTATGACAGCAACTTCTGGACACCTGGTGGGGTTTTCCCTCATTTATTTGCATTATTTGTTATTTTCCTAGTTATTCAACTTCTTAAAATATTTAGTAAAGTAAATGGTCTTATAAGTACAGTCATGTATATTTCTATGTTTATTTGTTTATTTTTTTATTGTGTAAAATCATAACAAAAATAATTTCAGATACGCAAGAACACATACGTAACTTCACTGTGCCATTATTTATTTAAGAAAAACAAAATAAACAACAAAAAAAAAACGTTTGCAATACTAAGTACCCCCTTCCTGCTTTCACAGGATTGTGGCGGCCAGGTGCTGCTAATCATCAGCTCTTGATTAATTGATCATCTGCAGGTGCAGTCTGCAAAAATCGATAAAAGCATAAGTTTTTGCATTTTGCTGATCTGCAGCATTTAGGTGTGTATTAATACAATGCCAAGAGGGGAAAAGCATAACAATGGACTTTGTTGCTGTACATCAATCTGGAAAGGGGTTGTAAAACCATTTCCAAACAATTCGGAGTCCAACATTGTGCAGTGAGAAAGATTATTCACAACTGGAAAATGTTCAAGACAGTTGCAATAACGTCCCAGCACATTCACCCCGAGGTCAGACCGTACAATACTCAAACATAATAAAAAACCCAAGAGTTACATCTCAGACCCTACAGGCCTCACTGAGCATGTTAATTGTTAAAAACCATGACAGGACAATTAGGCGGTGGAGGGGTGATGATTTGTGCTTGTTTGCCAGCCGCAGGACCTGGGCACATCGTAGACATTGAGTTGACCATGATCTCCTCTATATCTGTCCGATAACTAAAAACTTGTTCGCAATTGGGTCATGCAACAGGGCAATGATCCGAAGCACACCAGTGAATCTACATCAGAATGGCAGAAAAATAAAAGCATTAAGGTTTTTGGAATGGCCTGGTCAAAGTCCAGACCTTGACCTTAATGAACTGAAGGAATGTTGTAATAAAGAATGGATTAAACAATGTAAGAGACTGATGAAGTACATACAGGAAACTATTACTTCAAGTTATTCTGCTAAAGATGGATCTAAGCTATTGAATTAGTGGGTTACTTAGTATTGGCCACATGTTTTTTGGTTTATTTTTGCCTTTATTTTTGTTAAATAAATAATGGAATGGTGAAAAAAAATTATAAGTTGTAGTTTATCCGAGGTTGTATTTGCCTAATATTGAAATCAACTACAATTATGTGATTTGTATAATGCATTTCCACACACACACAAAAAAAACAACATAGAATTAAAAGAGAGGGCACTAACTTTTACACACAGCAATTGTGGTTAAATTTTTTGCATTATAGTGCATACAAGAAATTATTTGTATACCTACAGTACCACATGGCTTAGTGGTTAGCACTACGATTTCACACCTCCAGGGTTGGGTCTTTGAATCTAATCTCCAGTCTGTGTACATGGAGTTTGCATGTTCTCCCCATGCTTGGTGGATTTCTGCCAGGTACTCCAGTTTCATTCCAAAGACATGTGTTGCAGTGGTGTGAGTGTGTGCACAGCGAGTGTTGCCAGAGGTTGGGGTCTTTAGCAACTTAATATCCCCGACAAGAATGGCCATAGGTTATTGTGGCCAAGCATCACCTAGACAAAATAAGCCGGACTACACACACCATATGACATACATACATGTGGTTAATGCACAAATAATTTGCTGCAAAGTTAAAAGCAAAAAATTGTCTACAATGTCTTTGTATGTTTTCTTTCAAGTAAAATATGGGCCTAGCCTAAATCACTTATGGCATGTTAATTCCACCAGCACACAAATTAACTCCATGGTTAAAATGGAAGGACTGAAGTAGTCCAGTATTCCTGACCTGAACACCATCAGGATGAATTGAAACAGCGACTGCAGCTCAAGCCTCTTCTTTCCAAATCAGTCCTCTACCTCATTAATGCTGTTGTGAATGAATGTGAAGTTCCTACAGCAACATTCCAAAATCTAATGGAAAGCCTTCCCAAAAGATTGGAGTCTGTTATAGGGGCACATTTGGAATGGGATTTTCAATAACCACATTTTTTGTGTGATGATCTGATATCCACATACTTTGGGTCATATACTGTAGAGCATTTACTCATTAAACACTACAGTATGTACAGTACAAGACAATAAAATGTTACGCTATGCAGTATGTACATCATTTTCCACAATGCTCATACCACAGTATGTGGGGTCGAAAGGGACTGGATGGGCACAAGGTGGGAGGTACCCTTCGTGGAGTGCAAAAACTATTCCAGGGCACAAACACACACACTCATACACTACTGGCAATTTGGAAATGCTAATCAGAATGCACTGCATGTCTGGACTGTGGAAGGAGACCGTAAGTCCTTGGAGAAAACCCACCTACCATGCACAAACCCCATGCACAGATCCTAAAAGTTCCTAAAAGTCATGGTTTATTGTTGCATTGGACCATATTATTCAGTAGCATCTGTTAATTATTGGAAAATAATTTTGCACCAAACAACAGGTCATATGGGGTTTGTGCATGGTGGGTGGGTGGTGCATGGTAGAAGTGCTGTGGATTTACAATGTTTAAATTTAAATTAAATGTTTGGGAGTTTCCCTTTTGCACCATTTACTTTATTTATATTTAGTTGAATTAAATGAAATCCAACAACCTTGATTCTTATATTTCTAATGGCAATAAAAGTTGATTAAGAATATGAAACATAGTAGTGTATTAGTCTTTAATACATCTATGCGGTCTGGCATAAGATATGAGTAACATATTAGTTCCAGCCAAGGCTACCTGTACTTTATGCAGTAGCACAAACCATTATAAAGACCAATATGACCTCAGCTTTATTCCATAAAACTATCCTTCCTGAGAGTCTCTCAAAGGGCTGCTGGAACATGCCAATAGATTCAGCCTGCTGTTTCACCCTAATGTCCCATCATACAAAGCAAATATCAAAAATGTGATTTGAATCCCAGGGAAAAGTTATTGGCAAAGGACAAAGGAAGGATGTACAATGTGAAGTAACAGCGATTCAGCCTTTTTTCTTTTTTTTTTTTACTAGTGTCTATGAAGCTTCTTTTCTGCTCGCCGTTTTCTTGTGTCAGCACTCCAAAGCGGAGGAAGAGCTTCTCACGTCTCTAGGCAGTCGGCTAACAGCTCAGAAGGTTAATTGAAGTCTGTGTGAATGACTTTAGTGGGCTGTCTTTAACAGGATGACCTATAAATGTTTAAATGTTTGATTTCTGCTCAGCTATGGAACAAAATGGATCGTGCCACCCTTTTTGTTGGTAATGCCCTTGTAAGAGACTCGGAGATTGCTCGAGAATGTGGAGTATACGGTTCTAGTGACATTAGCAAGCCTTAAACTGTAACAGAAATAAAATGAAAGAAAACTTTTTGATTGAAAAATATATACCTATGCATTAAAACCATTATATATCCTTTGAAAACATGTTTTTTACTTCCTCAAAAATTAAGGGGACTTACTGTAAGAAACTTCTAGAAATCTGATAATGTACTTATTATGAGTGTTTTATTCTTATTTAATATAAATGTTTACTTCTTACACCATCTATTAAATTCATATACTAAACCAAAAAGACAGACATATTGGTCTGCATCAAACACAAAAAAAACTAAGAGGATTTGTAATTACTGCAGTAAGGTTAAAAACTCTCTAACATCTTATTATTACCACGAAAAATAGTGGAGAACTGTGGAAGAATTGGCACCAGGAAAAAGAAAGACTCGAATGAAGATCACTTAAATGCTTGAAGTTGCATCGTGAAGTTTTTTAACAGTAAAAATAAGAGCATTTCTACAGACACACAATCATGTTGGTGAGTCTCATCAGAAAAAAAGTCTTCAGTTTGCTAGGGAGCTTAAAGGTTGGATTTCAAAGCAATTAAAAAAGGTCATGTGATGAGTGAAGATTGACCCTATTCCAGAGCGATGGGCGTGTCAGGGTAAAAAAGGAAACGCATGAAGTGATGCACCCATCATGCATAGTGTCCACTGTACAAGCCTCTGGAGACAGTGTTATGATCTGGGGTTGATCAGTTGCTCAGGTCGAGACTCAGCAACGTTATGGGGCAATAAAATGAAGTCAGCTGAAGACCTGAATGTACTGAATCACCAGGTTATCACATCTACAGTATGGAGTTTTGCTTCCCAGATGGCACGGCAAATTTTCCAAGACTCAAAGTGTGATGGGGTGGTTCTGGGAGCACAAGGAATCATTTTAGAACATAATTTGGAAACCAAATTGGGCTAGAGTTAGCTTAGCGGTTAAATTGGACTAGTGATCGAAATGTCCAAGTTGCCTCTGTTGGGCCCTTGAGCAAGGCCCTTAATCCTCAACTGCTCAGATGTATAATGAGATAAAAATATAACTCGCTTTGGATAAGGACTTCTGCTAGATGCCATAAATGTAAATTGCATGCCGTAATTAAAGCACTCAAACAAAATGATATAGTTAAAAATAGCTTGGCTATCACCTTCTACAATCTGCCTTTTAATATCTAAAACAAATAATTTAAAAGAAAAGAAATTTTTAAAAGAAAGATGACTTCTAGTTACTTCTTAAACTTCCAAATGTATTTTGACTTTTACATATTCTTTTACATTTTTAAGCTTATTAAATCTATATTACTTATTAATTATTTGTCATCTGCTACAGTTTAATATTCTACTATTTAGCGTTATGATTCTAAAGGGGTTGTGCTGACTCACAGCTGAAACACCTCACTTTCTTCCTCTATCAGTCTTAATCTTTGCCTATTTCAGTGCCACAAGACTGTAAATCCTTGACCACCTTAAATCTTTACAAAGTAATCTAGTTAATGTCGTACTTTTGGCTATTACAAGTTTGGCCTTCAATTATCCTGGTCTAGCGATCACAGAGTTTTATGATTTACTGTACACTGCTTATGTGTGCATGGAGAGTGTGGTGTGTGTGTGTGTGCGTGTGTGTGTGTTTGTGTGTGTGTGAAAAAAGAAAGAAACAGAAAGACAGAGAGAAAGGCCGGAATTTCCCGCCTTGCGCCCTTGTCACTCGCGAGATAATCTCACTATTGATCTGAATAGAAATGCCCAAAGATGAAGCGTGCATTCTTGACTTATCTTAATCAAGAAGGATATTGATTATATGAGTAATGATGGACCATTAAGATATGGACGAAATGAATGGTCTGTCGTATAATACTAAGCTACTCTCTAATTCTATCTGCTCTTCCAGATAACTTAATGTCCTTCTTATTTCTGAACAAACGGTATTGATTTGTCACTGCTTGTGTATTACACAGCTAATTCATATCTTATTTGTTTCTGTATTGGCTTTAACCTCTGAGAGAACACAGAGCACGTATTGAAGGACAGTTTAATAGTTGGTCAATGATGTATTACTCGTATTGAATATTAACCACTAAACAACCGTGCCTGTATAAAAGTTATTATCGCCGGCATCTTGTCTCATCACAGAGACTGGAATTAAACAAGATTGTGCGAGAAAATGTATTTTAATTACAGTATGTCTTTAGCACATAAATGAAGTGATGTAATCAGGATGTGTTTGGATTTACAGTATGCAGGACTAGAGTAAAAGATTCAAAGATTCAAGATTCAAAGAACGTTATTAATCCCAGAGGGAAATTGCTTAAACATGTGACCTGTATGCAAACAGAAATTTCCATTTTAGACTAATGTGCAAAAGTCTTGACACCCCCACTACCCCCCCCCCTCATTTCTTCATTATTAATCTTCCAAAGAGCCAGACTTTCTGGTATTTTTTGTCATCTTAAGGAATAGTTTTCCAGGCTTCCTGAAGGACTTTTTGTCTCTCATTTTCTGTCCAATCCCTGCACGTGAGCCGTTTCATAAGAATGTTTTTTGTTTGTTAAGCCACACAGTCCTACACTGTGACCTACACTGCAGGAATCATTCATTCCTTCTCAATACCACTTAACCTGTACTATCCCAGGAGACTTCAGACACGAGGCAGGGTGCCAATCCATTGCACAAGCATACACACACACACACACACACACACACACTCGTTCACAAACTACAGGCAATTTGAAAACATCAGTTAGCCTAATCTGCATGTCTTTGGGCTGTGGGAGGAAACTGGAGTACCCACCAATCACAGGGAGAACATGAAAACTCTATGCACTCAGACGCCGGTGCGGGAATCGATCCTGGAGGTGTAAGGCCACAGTTCTAACAGCTACGCCACTGTACCACCCTTATGAATCATTCAAAAATATATTTTTTAAAAACATCTAACTTAAGGCATGAACCAGTAGGAAACAGGTGCAGATGATGACGGATGATCAGGCCGGTGATTAGTGTACTGCTAATGCTGAATGCTGAGTGGCTGGAATGGACGAGAGGGGAAATGAGGTCGCCGCTGTGGTTGTTACACAGACAAACCGATATTTAAATTGTATCTTTAGGCACTTTACAGCCTGTTACAGTAAAAAAAAAAAAAAACTTTTTAAAATAACTTTAATTTCATTTTATTTCATATGAAGAAATGAGGGATGGGTCAAGACTTTTGTACAGTACTGTGTGTCTTGGTAGAATGTGCCTCAGCATATGTTTCTGAAAGTTTCAAATGTTTAACACTTAATGACCCAAAACATACAGTGAAAGCTACCCAATAGTTTGTCAAGGTAAAGAAATGGGGTATTCTTCATTGGCTAAGTCAGTTATGTGTTCTGAACCCAATAGTGCATGCTTTTCACCCACTGAAGACAAGACTGAAGACAGAAGACCCACCAAACAAATAGCAGCCGAAGACTGCTGCAGTAAAAGCATCTCAAGGAAAGAAACTTAGCATGTGCTCAGGTTTAAGGGTTGCAGATCTCAGGCAATCGTTGATTGCAAATTATCTTCATCCAGGTATTAAAAGGGAATTCTTATGTTTTAATTATGTTTGTTTGTTCAATTATTATGAGCCCCCACCCAAAATGGGTGTGTACGATCATGGCTGTAATTCTTCACATCGTGTTTCATTTCGAGTCCAATGCGGTAGCTTACAGAGACCAAATGTCAAAAAGTTCCAAAATGTATGAACCTGACTGGATATACTGTATCCATTCACCCATTTTTGATGACTCCTATCCAGTTTAGGGTTGAGGGGGGCCTGCAGCCTATCCCATGAAACTTAGGGTACAAGTTGGGGGAGACCCTGGATCGAGTTCTGTCCCGGTTTGTCCTGCATGCACCTCAAATACAAGTAATATAATACGCAGACTAAGAGAAATTGCCAGGCAGCTATAAGGCGAAACCTACTTCAAGTTAGGTTGAACAATGTGCTCATTGTTATAATTTGGAAGGAGTCTCCAGTATCAGTGCTTTGAAAAAACAGTCTTTAAACAGTCTATAGTAAAAATTTACGTAAAGTAAAGTCATTCAGGATGTGCGTTGTGATTTCTTGATAACAACCTGCATGTGGTCAGGGGGGAAAAGAGCCTGATGATGGAACAAGCATTTATAGCTGCCAGTCATGTTAGGGTCTGAATCTATACACATTATACACTTATACACATTTTTTACATTTCATATAAATTTCCATAATATCCTATTGATTCTGTAAAGCTGCTTTGCGACAATGACCATTGTCAAATACAAATATTTTTTTATTTAATTTAATTAAATAGGTTCAGTTGATGTTTCATGGTAGTAAACATGTTCATAAATTTGGAATAAAGGCATCAGAATGTAATTTTACTCGGAATTAATCAACCTTGGAATGGTAACAGTAACCGTACATTTCATGAAACCTGTTGTGGCAGTTTTACTCCTTACTTTCTCCATGAACAATACGGTTTCCCCTGTTATTATGTCCATATAAAATAATAGCGTGTTGTGCCGGACACCTGAGACTCGTGGCAGCCGTGCAGGCTTGTGCGTTTATGAACTGGAACCTAGTCAACACGGACGCTTCTCAGGCATCTTATTAGCGTGTATACGGCACTGTGTAGTTTCTTTGTGCATGTCCACACTTGTATATGCATCACTGATGCCTCATGTAGTGTTGAGTTTCCAGACACAATAAACACCATGACATGGCCTTTTTAATAGATTGCTTCCTTTGACTTTAAAATGAAGGGAGGCGTTCCCCAAACCGAGGAGGAACCCCCCAGTGGCTGAATTCCCGCAGGGTATGTGTGTGTGTTCTCTTCACACTCCCCACATGGTGAGAGAGGTGTGTATGACCTGCTGGTGAACGGTCACTGTGTGCTGAACACGATATCAGATATGCACCAGGTGTCAAACAGCCCTACCCATCATGCACTGGGCCCGAACCGGGTATCACTGAACTCTCCTAATCTGGGGGCAGTTTTGTCCTGATATTTTCTTTCAAAACCTGCTAATGCACCTGTGTGCGATACTGAGACACAAGGCCAAGCTGGAAGGAGGCCATGCGGAGGCCATGTTTTTCAGAAACAGATGATGATCCAGATATCTTTGGAAGTTTTGACATACTAATTTTAATAGTAATTTTGCATAACTATGGCATTTATAACAAAAGAAATTGCTTTTGAGTCTTAATATGCTAAGAAAATTATCTTTTTTTATAGAAAGTCTAGCAAAATAAAAAAAATATGATAAAGTATCATACTGTTTAGAAGATGCACACACTTTATAGGTATCAAAAAGTTTTGTAACACGGCAACAGATGGCAGCATAAGGTTGCTTGCACAGTCACAGGGAGCACCGACATTCATCAGTCAGCTTGCCAAAAGACATCATCCTGTGTACATTGGGAGCTGTGCAACTGGTGCTATTCTGACCACGTCTGCGATTTCATCATGGACAGCAAGTTAGAACTATAAGCAAACCTGAAATTCTGTATGAAACTGGGCAAATCTGCCTCAGAGATGTTTGACATGATTCAGCAAGTTTACGTGATGCTGCAATGAGTCGCTCAAGGTGTTTTGAGTGGTACGTGTGCTTCAAGAGCGGAGGAGCAACACTGGAAGACAAGAGATCAGGAAGAACTTTAATGATTTCAGTCCCTGAAAATGTCGAAACCATTTGGCAACTTGTGCATGATGCTCATTGAGAACAATCCACAACATTGCCGCCTTTGTTGGTATGTCATACGGAATAGTCCAGGCAATCATCATGTGTGATTGTGGACCGAGAATTCATCCCCAGGGGCCAAACCACCAATAGCGACTTCTACTGCCATGATTTAAGGCATCTGAAGGAGGACATACGGTGAAAAAAACTGAGCTTGTGAACAGAGCTAATCTCGAAACATTTTCATACCCCCTTGTATAATGAGACTTCGGGCATGAAGCAGGGTACACGTGGACTTGTCCAGGACAGGGCACCAATCCATCACAGGGTACACACGTATTCCTGGAGGTGCGAGGCAAGTTTTAATGGCTAAAAATGCTCTGGGTTAACATGTGAAATTTTCAAATGAAGTGCATGTTTGTTTGTTTTTTCACTTTTTTATTTTCATGTTTGATGTTTTTGAAATAAAGGGCATTTATCAGAAGTGGTTTTCTTTTTTCATCACATAATCAGATATTGTTCACATCATGTCACGTGCTTACGTGAAATGAGATGGTGTATCATGTGAAAAGTGCATTATCACCAGAAATGTGTGTTATTTTTATGTATATGTAGGAAGTGGTTACAAAAGTCTGAAACCGTAATATTTTCTCTAATCTTCTAATTTTTCATCAAATACATTTGGATTATTTATAGACTACAAAGGTAAAGTTGTTAATTAATTATTATTATTATTATTATTATTATTATTATTATTATTTAGACCTAACCATATATGAGCATTATATGAAGTGTCGACAAGCATGCATCTTGACTTTTACTTTGTGTTACACTTAATAAAGAGTGTATACACTACACAAGAGTGTAGGGAGAGCATTCCCCTGGCATCGCCTCGTGTCGTCCTTGTCCTCCGCCTCCTCTGATTTTCTGTTTACCCCTCTAATGGCAGCCACATAAACAGGGTGGGCTGCCTGTCACACCTAATGGTACTGCGTTAAAACGTGAAAGCGTTGAGCCTCCAGCCAGACGGCCGCCGCCCCTAAGGGGGTTTCGTGATCAAAAGCCTCTGAGTTGATGTTGAGGGGGAGGAGGGATGAGGAAGAGTCCTCATTATGGGCTCCGAGACATCCATTCGGGTATTTTTTTTTTTTTTAATATGTGTATCCTATTAAGCCCCTTTAAGTGCTTTTTGATAATTGTGCTTTGTACTTTTACGGCACTCAGGTCTATTCCCAGTTCAATTTTCCCCTCTTTTATCGGACGTTTGAAATATTGATCTGTGACAGATAAAAGCAAACACCATAATCTCGCTCCTCCCAAAAAACGCTTCGGAGAGAAAGAGAAAAAGAGCGAGAGGAGGAAAGTGAGAGGATGGTGCATGCCGCAAGGAGGAATGCACCAGGGACGTTTCATCTCACCTCTCAGATCTCCTCTTTGTTTTATTGCACTTCACCGTCAACAGAATTTGCTTACAGCTCACTGAGACGAGTTTATGTAAAGCACAGGGCGCCTGATGGCTGCTTGATTTAGCCTGTTTCATTCTCTCTCTCTCTTTCTCTCTACTTCTCTCTTTTACTCAAACCCCCCCCCCCCCTCCCCATTTCACTGGGGACGGCCACAGTGCCTTCCATGATTGCCACAGCTTAAACAGCTGTCAGCATGGCCAGAATAAGCATGATTTATTCCCGCACTGCTTTATGGAAGTTAGTGTTTTTTGTTAACCCGAGCACTCCAACGTTCCTCGCCGTCACATTAACCTGAATCAATCACGTCTCGGTTTTTCTATAACTACAGTGGAGCAGCTGTTCAAAGAGACTCTGGATCGCACCCTTTTCCATCTTCTCTTGTTTTCCTCTCTGGCACACGTTAATATTTCACAGAAGCACAAACTCTCCTTGATACAGTACAATACATCACAGCCATTCTTAGCTGAGATTCCCAAAGCACAAGATTCTTATAAAATGTCAGAACAAATATTACACTTAGTTAAATGTCCCTGAAACTCATGACATAACTGTACATATCTGTTAATTTGTTGGTTGGAGTTGTAATTTTCTAATTCCTGTATGAACGTAAGAGTTGTCTTCTCCTTTGACATCACAGGGAAATGTATATCTGGTGAGGTTTTAAAGGCTTTTAACAGGATCAAACGTTTCTCCAAGCTTTAATATAAGAATTAATAGCTATGTTTTGCGATTAGATTCTAAATAATATCTTTGCCACTCAACTTTTTCAATCAATGTCAGAACGTGGCATATTAAAGAGAAACCCAGTCTTGGAATCCAAGTTCCACGAATGATGATGTTACTGTGAATCTCTTGAGCAGTTTACAGTATAAAGAGCTGAATCAGGATGCATAAAAGTTCAAATTTCCACTGCTGATCTGAACCAGACTAAAGGACTAAAGCGCCGCCGCATCTCTCTCTGTAGGGAGAGAACATTGTGTTTCAACCATAGGATAAACTAACAAAAACATTTTTTCAAACTTTTTATAATATGATAGAAGTTAAAATCAATTCTCACAGTTAGTTTCTAAATTATTGGTGCCCTTTAAAGAAATGGGCAAACATTATGTACATGTTCATTATGTACCTGACACACAAACCTTCCACCTGAACATCTTAAAAATTCTAATAATTAATAATAAAAACTTACCAAGAAACATTTCTTTTAAAAATTAGTTTTTTTTGGTCCCCCTAAAGATTGTTTAAAATTAAAATATAATCAGTGCATCATGAAGTTTTTTTGGCTTCCTGCATAATGATGAGAAGAATGGCAGAAAAAAATGACTTACCATTCTAATATTTTATTATATTATTGCCCATGAAAATATTTAAAGTTTCACATAGAGTGCGGAAGTCCAAAGAGGCTTCATTATTAACAAGGAAAGTGCTATTTGACCTGTTTAAGTCAAATAGATTAAGCCTCTATTATTATTATTATTATTATTATTATTATTATTATTATTATTATTAAAAGGTTTTTAAGACCAGGTGCATTATTGTTGTTATAAGCAACTGCATCAAACATTAATGGTGTGAGTGCCAATAATTTTTAAAACAAGGCTTTGCAGAGGAAAAATGGATAGAACAATGGCTTAAATTGTGACAAAATAATTTTATTTTTATTTTTATTTTTTTATTTATTTATAAACACTCCTGTTAAGGGATTCCACTATTTGGAATTGACTCCACATTTGCCTTTTGTGCATCATATAATATTTTTTAACCGTGTCTTTTTATCTTATCTGTAATACATTCTGCTTATTTATAAAGCACGGCCTTCAAGCCCGGGTGTCAATACACAAGTCTCTATGGGCTGAGACACAAAGGGCTCGATACTGAAAGTGTTTCTAAGCCTTTACCCCTCCAATCAACCCCGAATCCATCCTGTCAGTTTCAGAGATGGGAGACAGAAAAGAGATTGCTACCCAAAGCACCTTCCTGAACTCTTCCATCTTTTTTTAATTTATTTATTTATTTATTTTTGTCAGTTTCAGCATTTGCAGACACTATTTGAGATTAACGGCAAACATTTGAGCATCCAGTCCTCTGTATCGACTGCATTTGACAAGCGTAATCCTTTTCTTCTTTCCAGTCGCTTCTATCCCATGATCAATCAGGACATCAATGCCACCTGACTGCTATGAAGTGCAGACGGATCGGTTCGATTCCTCGCAAAGCTTCTTGGACTCCCTATAATACACAAATTGATTCATCTTCAAAGTTTTCTTAAGTGCTTGCTCTGGTGTGTGTATATGCCTGTCTGCGTGTAAGTGTGTGTCTGCGCTATTAGAGTAGTTTTCCTAAACAGACTGATGACAGATTTTTACAGATTCTGAGAATATTGTCCTGTATCAATACTAATATTACCACTGTCAATACTACGACTTGTACTACAACTACTACTACTGTACTACTACTACTACTACTACTAATAATAATAATAATAATAATAATAATAATAATCATGTAGAGTAGATGAATGATAAAATGTAATGTTAACCTGGAAACTCTAGAATTTTTAATTTAATCTCTTTCCACTCCTATTATATCTATCCCTAACATAAGAACAAAAGAAAAATAGAAAAAAGCACATATTAAACACATTTTTTAATATTATATATTTTTAATAAATGATAAATCAGCATATGTTACATAACTGCCCACAGAATTCAATTATATGCTGATTTATCATTTATAAGATTTTTTTAACAATAACAATCTTAAAATGAGATTAACATGAAAATATTAAGATTCATATAATGATGAATAATAAAATAATTAAATAATAAAAACTAGATTACAGCGGGTATTCTATGTACGAGTTCTATGTAAAAAAAAATTATTATAGAATATAATTATATATATATATATAGAATTAGGCAACTTTTTGTATGTGTTATAGTACAATTAGCATCCATAATATTAAATATTACATATTTAATCATTTATTTTCAGTTCATTAGATAATTCACTTTCAGCTTTTTTTCCCCTATATTTTGCTATACCAAAGTTGGTACTTTTAAGGGGGAAAAGAAAAGGAGAATTTTTTTTCTTTTCTTTTCTTTTTTTTCTTCTTTAGCGACAGGAACACTGGAGCCACCCTGGAGGTTCAAAACCTCAGTGTGAACGACTATGCAAAATAATACAATATTCTTAATTAGGTTCAATTAATGTAGTTATAGTGGACTGGGTTGTGCAAAAATGTCATTGGATTTGGTTCATGATTGATGCATTTGGCTTATCTTGTAAATGTATGAAAAGAAATGATGCAAACATAAAAGTTACTGCTAGTTATTGCTGAAACATTGCTAAATGTAAATTGGAAGTGTGTGTGTGTGTAAACATTGCTGATAAAACGAAACAAATCAACCACAAAATTCCCTTCCGCCAATTAAAGAGCTCCATTACAGTACTAGTATCAACTGATCAATCATATCAAGTTATATTAGCAAACACACACTGTACTTTGCAGAGCGCATCTCTTTCTTTTCTAATCAGTGTCAGATGTGTTTCTTCATAAAAATACAATAATACAGTAAGCATGCATTTTGGAATTGTTTGGGCGGAAACGTGCATGCTAGAAAAGACAATATATCTAAACTGATAAAATATAAATCGAATACATCTTTAAGTTATTTATATGAATCATGCTCATAGGTTGTTGTCGAGGATGATTTATTTGAAAGAAAGTGTTACCTTTACATATTTTGAAATTATATAAATTATACATAAATGGGAATTTAATTATGGAAACATCTGCCCCACTAATAACTAATGTTAAATTTTCCTGAACAGAATATTTCAACTTGCATAGAAAGTCTTATTGACCTCTAGTCTATTGTTCATTGATAGAAAAGGGGTTTCGTCTAGTCAATCATCTTGAGGTTCAGGTGTTCTCACAGACAGAGAGGCGATTTTCATTTGTGTGGCCGAAGAGTCAACAGGACTGGACATGCACTCTCTCTCTCTCTCTCTCTCTCTCTCTCTCTCATTTGGCCATTCATTTTCCTCAATTTGCCTCACTCCAGACAATGACATATGCCCTTTCAAAATGCCCCTGACATATTCATAGCCCGGCAGCTCGGCCTGGAGAATTGAGAATGTCAATTTCATTTTGGCCGTTTCGTTCATCCATAGACAATCCCCGGGATGGACATGTCAGGAGAAGTTTGCTCGCTTTCTCTTTTTCTTTCTCTGTCCCTCTCTCTTACACTCTCACACACAGTTGATAGACTATATAGGTCATGCGATGTCTCCGTGTCCCTAAGTCATCAGCCTTTCCTATACAATCGGCCACAGTCTAGAAAATAGGGCCTGTCCGATTTCACAATATAGCCGACTTGTTCTCACGTCGGCTTTAGCTGTGTGTCTAGGAGGTGCATTAGTGGATGTTGCATTAAGGGAAGTGTAGTAATTACAGAGAAGTGAATGCCAGTGACCCCTAAATTGCAGTATCTTGTCTCTTTTGTCCCGTGCGCTCCTGATCTCCTCGCTGCCTGAAATTGTATCTTTTCATTCTAGCACAGTTCGAGGAAATGCGGGTGTATTAGGAGCCAGTGAGGCGTGATGTTTCAGGGGGGTTGAGGTGGTGGGGGTTTTGCCCCCCACACACACACACACACACATTCACATATATATAGACACCCATCGAAGTGGGAGGTTTGAGGACAGCAGCTGGAGCATGGGGTATAAGGAGATATTGGATAGACAGGAAGAGAAAGGGAAAGAGAGAGAGAGAGAGAGAGAGAGAGAGAGGGAGAAAGAGAGAGAGAGAAAATAAAAAGAGAGAGTGAGATCTCGGTAGGTTTGGATCCACCCCCTCTATTGACAGGTGTCAGGTGACTTACGGACCATGGCGGTATCTGTCAGCTGTCTTTCCATGAATCCACACACACGCACGCACACTCTCTCTCTCTCTCTCTCTCTCTCTCTCTCTCACACACTCACACACACACACACAGCCCAAGTCAAGTGAATAAAGATAAACAGCTTCACTACAAGATAATCTGAATGGAATTAATCTGTAGGAATTCACAATACTATTGCACTTTTGAATCTGAAATTGTTGATTAGTTTTCTATAACAGCCCAACTTGATATTGTTTCTATAGACAGGAGGCTTCTTATGATCTTAGGCTCGTCGTTATTGTGAAGTTTTAGGTGAAAATACATCTATTTTACATTAGTTTAGTCTTTAAAACAGGAGGTTGCAAAACGCAAAGTGCATTTTCTCATTAAGATGCCAAGATGAGTGTCATATTAGCTTAAAGGAAAAAGCATACAAAGTGAAGAAATTTAAGAACTGTATGGCTGCATGATATCCATGCAATAAATGTTTTGTAAAAAACTTGATGTTTTTTTGTTAATAAATGACCCCAGTGAACAAATAATAAAATAAATAAATAAATAAATAAATAAATAAATACAAACTTTTTTTTTTTTGGAAAATTGAGTGAAATTTGTTAAATTCTACTTTGAATGCGATGATGGAATCAGAATTCTTCTGCCACCTAAGGATTTCCCAGGTCTGATTGGCATTCCCAGTTTGCCGATGGATTGGCACCAAAATCTCTGGTGATAAGAGGTATAGAAGGTAAACAAAATAATAATAATAATAATAATAATATACGTACTGTATAAATATTTACTGTACGTAGACTTAAAAAGCTACAAATTATGGAAAGAAAGCATCAGTTCAGCTCAACTAACACAGCTGTATAAAACTGAATTATAAAGAGCTCTAGAAAGGAATTTCAGATGTACCTGGTACAGTTTCACCCATTTGTTTGTTTTATTTTTTTATTCCATTATTCAGTCATCAAATGTTTTGATACGAATTAAAAGATTCATTTATTTGAGTAAAGGCATTAGGGATGTGGACTTCAATAAAGTTGAATGTAAACAAGAAAAACATTTATACGACTCCGGTGGATCTTTATTCTCCCTTATTTGGGTTTATTTGCCTTTTTAAATTAAGTTTAAATTGCTTGTTTTTAACAAAAGATAAAGTCAAGTAATAGGAAATGAAGGAATGCATAAACACCAGCACATTTCTTTCCTTTATTCATGTCTTTGTGTATTAAACCGTATGTGCTATACAAATACAAATCATGTGCATTGTTTAGCACGTAAATTGACCTTTGCCATCAGTGCGAGTTTAGTCTGATTATCTATAGGACAGGCTAAAAAAAATAACCGACACTTTTATCAATATTATTTTTTACTCATCTTGCTGCTTACACTTGTCGGATGTAGAAAAATGTGGCTTAAATCCGTTTCCTCTCACTGTCCATAAGCCTCACAATAAAAGTCCTCTAATGGGCGACATAAAATCGCCACACAAAAATCAATTTGTGTTAACAAGTCTAGCGTAGATTACATTTAATGCAAGGACGCCAGCTGTTTGTAGAAATGCCTTTCACGAGTAACACGGAGCGAAATCTGGCGTCCGAGGAAAAGGATAATGCATTAAAACTTTCGAAGCAGCTTAATATGTGTGGCACAAATCAATAGCGCTGGCTGAAATGTAATGCATAAAATAAAATCAATGCTAATAAAGTGACATCGGTCATATACTCACTCTCGTCTACTGAATGGGAGCGTCGGACAGCGACTCCCAGAAGTCTTTGCAATGCCATGTGCCAGCAGACCTCGGGTCAATTAATAGAGCGATTAACACATCTACACAACAACAACAACAGGCTACTGTTAGACACCACGTCCTCTGTCTAGTCCTTTTACTCACTTTGTCCATAACGAGGGAGGAAAACTGGAGCGACATTGATACAGATAGAAACTAAGTGAATATTTATGTACTGTATATATTCAAATGTTAAACCATATTCTGATCATATGAATTATCTTTTAAAAGTCTAATGGCGAGACATTTTTTCTTGTTCACGTAATTGTTCAACCAACCAATCTGTACAGCTGTGGTGAGCAGAAAAACACATCAGGATGCCTCAAAGTTTGTAAACAAGAACAGGAACCTGACGTGAGTTTAAATACAGTATTAGAAGCATACTGTAAACTGTCCGATTTTGGTAAATCTTCCCACCAGTAGACTACTGTAAGATTCCTATTCCTGGCTGACTAGAGGGGAACCGAACATGGGCTTCCACCACTCCCATTCATCACAAGGTTTGACATGATATAATGTCTGAGATGCTTTCTTTTGAAATTACCTCCACGAGATGTCACCAGAGGTCACCTGAGGTTTTCTCCAAGACGAAGTGATCAGAAATGTTTATGATGTCAGATGTTGTATGAGTAGGTATTAGGTAGCATAAATGCTGTAAATAAAGTTTATATTCTGTTGTTTTAAAGTTTTATTTTATATTAAAAAATTCCCCTGCTGAAAAACTAACGTTTGGAAATAAAAAAAAATTTTTGTTTGTCTTTAGATAGATAGATAGATAGATAGATAGATCCATCCATCCATCCATCCATCCATCCATCCATCGATAGGAGCCTCTGTAGTCTAGGCACTGTGGCGGCCAATGGTGACCATTGTATTTATTCCAATGTTTACAAAAATGGTTTGACCATTGGACATTTATACACTCATCCACACACTACAGGCAATTTGAAACCTGACATTATGACATCTAATATAATCATCAGTTAAACACCAAATTATCATGTATGTGTTTATTATAAATTGAAATGCTGTCACATGTATTACATATAAAGGAAAATAAATTTAGATATAAAAATCACATTATAATGTAAGAGAGCACTTTTCAGACAAAAAAAAAGGAAAAAGATGCAGCAAATAAACAGGTGCTACTGTACAAAGTCCTACTGAGGGACCATGTCCGGTTCTGCAGGATGTTCAGTTCAAAGTATGCAGATAATTTCCTTATAAACCTGCACAAATTGTACCTGAAACTTTTTTTTTTTTTTTTTTTTTTTTTTTAAAGGCTTGTCACATCAATTATTAAATTTGTTGCATTTTTTACAGATTATTTCTTTTTATAGTATTTTTTGGAATGTAAAAGGTTTTTGAAAAAGATATCCTCGTTATAGAGCAGATATGTGCGTGTGTGTCTGTGCAGGTGTGTGTGAAAGAAAATCAGCTTTACCCTCAGTCCCTCAACACCAGACAGGATCTAAATGTACTGAAAAAAAATATTTTACATTAATTTAGCCTGTACAGCCGGGTGCTCTGAGACCCTTAACAGGAGTTCTACATAACTGCAGAGAGAGTCTGGAGCACAGGATCAGTACAAAATGCTTGTTTATTGGCAGATCTCACCGGATTAGGAACAGTCATGACATATCAACATTCAGTATTTTTTTCCAGCTGGTAAAATGGCTTTGGGGTCTCAGGGACCCCAAACAGAACATAAAGAGATTTCCTGAAAATAAGTGCAGACACCAGAACAAAGGACGAACACATCGGAGGCATTTGACATAATCTTTTGTTTAGAATATTGTGTATCTTTGTGAAGTTCTTCCGCTCATCGTACCACTCATGTTAAAGTGTGTGTGTGTGTGTGTGTGTGTGTGTGTGTGTGTGTGTGTGTGTGTGTGTGTGTGTGTGTGTGTGTG
>JAQMYK010000023.1:4034945-4046295 GCA_030014345.1 Clarias buthupogon | reverse complement strand
TATATATAATATTTATTTCGGTTCATATATATATAGATAGATAGATAGATAGATAGATAGATAGATAGATAGATAGATAGATAAATATATTATATTTCTTAAATATATCTATCTAACAAATTTAATTTATTAATTTTTATATATATATATATATATAGTAAGAGACATGCAAGAAAATGGATAATAGCAAAAACATATAAATAGCAAAAATAAAAATATATTTTGCATCAAACACATTTTAATCAAAGCTCTCATAGGACAGCAGTTCACAAGATGGCCATCACCTTTTTTTTTTTCTTTTTTTTTATCATAGCTTGCATAAATTGTCATAAATTAATCTTCAGCTCATGCACTTTTATATGTCTATACTGCATCTATTTCCAATCTTTACATTCCCAAAAACATAGATTTCATGTAAACACAAAAATCCTATAGGGTAAAGAACTCTTATAAATACATTTTAACAAAGCAAAAAAAGTCATGGTGAAGGTTACAGAATTTAGATATTTATTAATCTTGTATGGAATGAGTCTCTGGTATCAGCACTTTGTAACAGTCAGAGGTAAAGCTGTAAGTCCTTTTTTACAGGAAGTCCTTAAAACAGAAGAGTTTGTAGGTTCCAGTTTTGCTGTAACAAGACAAAGTGCATTTTTTGGTATTATTAACATACTCTGTAAGTAAGAAAAAACAAAGAGAGGCTGGTGAGGAAAAGAAAGACTTTTCTTTCATTTGTAGCTGCTGTAACATAAGTGACAACAGGAACTAACTAGTTCAACAGATAATACACAACGTTAACATAGAAAATATGTCATTGCTGACAAATTGCTGTGGTATAAAAGGAATGAGAGATTTAAGGATGTGACATCATTGAGGAAAAAACTTTGTGGTATCAGTAACTGCTCTTAATTGCCATGGATTACCTTCTTAAGCACACCCCAAGTGTATTCCTGATTCCTTTAAATCTGACACGAGTCACAAAATCTTTTTATATTCAAAACATTTTTACAGCAAGCAACAAAAAAAAAACTTAAATATCCATTCTCTCTTCTCTCCGTCCTGTTCATAGATCTTTTAATTCCAGACTTATCTCTCGCTCCCTCTCCTCACATCGCTTTATAGTCTGCTTCTTGCAACTTGATCTCCTGAACTGCAACTTGAAAAAAGAAAGTTTATTTTATGAAGGATTTACTTCTTTATCACTTTTTTTTAGCTATTTAATTTATTTTTTTCCCCCATTGTGATAGAGAACATGATGATCACGATGGTATGGTTTCACTCACTCACTCATCGTTTAAACTGCATTATCCTGTATACAGGGTCACAGAGGGGGCCTGGAGCCTATCCAAGGAGACTTAGGGCACAAGGTGGGGTACCAATCCATCACAGGGCATACACATACATCATGGGTAATTTAGGAGCACCAATTAGCCTGATCTACAGGAGGAAACTGGAGTACCCAGAGGAAACCCATCAAGAAAATGCAAACAGACCCAAAGCAGGAATCAAACCAGAAACCAGGAGGTGCAAGGCCACAGTGCTAACCACAAAGCCAGTGGCATGGTTTTGTCATTGAATAAAAGTGGTAAAGAAAGATTAGATAGATAGATGCATGCATGCCATCCACAGAATATTGGAGCTGCTGTTGTTTTCCCTTTAATTTGTCACCTGCCTACATACAGTTACAATACTATCACTATGCTCATGATCTTTTCACAACATATTGTGTAACATCTTTCCATTTATATGCAACGAATAACAGATTAGAGTCAGATCACAGACTCCATACTGTCGTGAAAGACTTTTTCTGCAGACGAGAAGAGAAAAAAAAAACGAGACGGCTAAACACATAGTAGCCGAGCTAATGCCGTTAATCAATCCTGGCCGCCTCGACGTAATCCAGATAATCACTGGAGTTTTGAAAGCTGAGCGTGAAAGCTACTATCAGACCGAGTTAAAGCAAATCCAAGTACTACATTGTGTTACCGTTGATTGGCTTGAAATTGTTTCGCCTGAACTCCACCGAAAGAATTTCACTCAGACGAGACAACAGGGAAGAAAACAGTGATTTCCTTTAAGGCGATAACGTCAAATACGGTCCTTGCACATGCAGCGTGTTAGGAACAAGAGAAGAAGACGCGATTTCTGCGCTTAACTAAATCACATATCACACCTCGCACCTAGTCGCTGTATTATTAGCGTGTTTTCATAATGGATATACATGCAGGATGTGCTGTTTAGTATTTAGGAGTGTTAAAAAGCTCCGAATCGACGTACACAACACTCTTACCTACTGGTGTTGTTTATGATCATCATGATGTTGTGCAAACTGGGTTTAATTACATTTTCCGTTACTAACTTGGCTGCATCTCCGTATTCTAAACGAAAGTAGCTTATGAACGTTTTTTTAATTGAGCAGAAGTTGTAATTCACAATACATGGTTTTATTTTCTTAACATAGCCTGGTAAAAGTAATGTCTTATTTATTTATTTATTTATTTATTTTTATTTTGAGTTCACTAAAATTAATGCAAATGAATGAGCGTGTTAATTTGGCTTTTATCGTATGCAGTGCGTTTAGGTGTGCGTCAAAGAACATTGAATTATTCAGTGTTAACCATTTATTCTTGTTTTTTTTGTTTTTTTTACTAATTAAAAAATGGTGGGCTCTTATTAGTCAAATGCAAGGGAGTTGGGAGTTTCCAAATGAAATTGCTCCCTTTTCTACCATAAATGCCAATTATTATTAGCACAAAAACATTATGAATGGATAGATGGACATTATACAGCTTGGAGTGATCTGGAAGAAATTTCTCTTAAGGATGGATTCATTGTACAAGGGGCATTTAAGTGAAACCAGGACTTGTGATGAAATTTCTGGTGAATGAAGGCATAAAAAGTGATTGACATTTACAGAAGACTACGGGATGGACATTTGAACGGTGCAAACATTTTAAAGAAGGCTGTTAATGTCGATTCCGGCCAAAGTGTTAGGAGTCCACTGCAGAATTAGATGTGAATCAGGCGGTCTGATCATGGCTCCGGCATACTGAAAAAACTTCTACCTTGATGGGATCCAAGCACTAGTTAAACACTGGGATAAGTACATTAGTATAGCAGTTACACTGTGGGTGTGGCCAAACATTTTTGTGTGTGTGTTACAACATGAATTTTTTTTTTAATGGCAGTTAATGCTTGCCCTTAATATTTCCCAAAAAAAATGTGCCTAATTCAGCTTCAAAAACTTTAAACAAACTCTCGGCAGTTAAAGTCTAATTTAATCCACCACTTATGCTACTGTAGAGATACATTAATGCACTGTACTACACTCTAACTAATATGCATCATTAGTTCCTTAGGACCTCATACAGTTTAAGGACATTTCAAGTCACTAGTCACTAATAAGGATCAGCAACCCCAGGCATCCTTCAGGGCTGTATACTCGGTCCACTCCTGTTCAAAGTGAAAATTGGAAGAAGAAAAAAAACAATTAAAACACATTATGAGACTCCAGTAGTCAACATCATGAGTGACCAGACAGACAGAGAAGACAGTGTCATGATGGACCAAAGGAAAGTCATGACAGTTGTCTTGAGAAGGATCCATTGTGATTATGGAGATTTTTTTGCCCATCAGTGTGACCCTGGATAAAACCAAATGGTTTTTGGAGTGCACATCTAAGAGGAAGCCTCTAACCTGTTCTTCTGAATGGTGCAAAAGAACCATGTTCACCTCATCATTCAGAGATCAAGACTTTGAATACAGATTAGTCAATCAATCATGACAGTCTGTGAGCTCACGCAGGTGGTAGTGGGTAGATAGCGCTTTTCTTTTAGGGTGTTATGCTGCCCCCTGATGTTGAATGAGCAGCAGTTTGAAAAGATATGATTGGTTGGCTTTGTGTGCCTTGGAGGAAGCATCTGATGGTCTTCATCCTTAGCGGCTGGTAGCTGTTGTGTAAAAGGGGTGAGACAGGCGGGAGTTGGTAAAGACTAAATTAGTGAGAAACCCATTGGGAAAAAATCTCTGACTTGACATAACAAAGTCAGACATGAAAACTGACTTTTTTACCTAACAAACTACCACACTTTCTTGCCTTCTGTTAGAGGACATACAGTACACTTGCCTTTGGCATAGAAGACCTTATCAACTCACTTTACTACCAGAAGCAAAAGTCATGTCTAACATCCATTCCTATTCCATGCATCTGCCTTTCCACCTGGCATCCTTTATACCTTTTCAAGTCTAACGATTTTACCCAGCATAGTATCAGTACTGTACTACAGCTACTATTGCTAAACCTAAGCAATGCAGAGCGCCTGTTATTCTATCTATTCGCATACATTCTTCTGACATGACAACCCCAACCTATTGCAAGGATATACACCGATCAGTCATAACTTTAACCATTTACAATAAAACCACCTAGATTTTGTGTACCACTGGAAAAAGCTACAAAGATCTGGCCCCCCGGGGTATGGCAGTTGATATCATTTGGGTGCTGTGGGTTGCAAAGTGGGAACTCCGCAGATCAGATTTGTTTGTCTGGCACGTTCCATGAGTACTCAATTGGACTGGGATCTGGGGAATCTGAAGGCCAGACCAACAATCTTGAACTCCTTACACAGCTGGCTGTGATGCACTGGGTGTTCTGATATCTTTCTGTCATGGCCAGCATTGGCTTTTCTGTGGGATCGAACCAGACGAGCGGGCCTTTGGTCCCCATGAGCGTAGATGATACTCGGGTACCCATGATCCCGCAAGTTGATTCGTATGTAATTGATAATGTTATTCAATTCACCTGGCGATGATGTTAATATTATGGCTGAGTGGTGTATAATGTTAAAAGTTAGGTTAAAGTGTTAAATCTTTAGACAATGCTCCTGAACCCCATGTATTAAAGGTAGCTTTATATTTAATATGAAATTTCCCATCCGCATAGCAACATCAAGCTCCATATGCATGGTTTTTTATTTCTCGGCTTCCCCCGAGGTTTGGGGTTGGGGGTGAGAATGACAATGCAGCGCTCCATCTGTTGGTATAGGTACCGGCACAGGGCTAAATTAGCACGTATCGCACGGCAGGCATATGCTATGGCATAAAGCTACAAGAGGGCATTGTGCACCAGCTGCTGTGCTGACAAATACTTGCACTTGTGCAGTCAGCAAGCCAAGATAGGGAAAAGTGACAGCGACTTTTAATAGAGGAAGAGGTGTGTATGTGTTCAGAGATGTTGTCTCTCTGCATTTATTCTCAATAGTAAACATACACAGATGTGCATATAACATACCTGGAACTGGACAAATTGCGTGACATGTCTGAGGTCCATCTTCGGGTCAGAGTGGTCCCAGATGTCTAGTAGTGACATGATGTTAAAGACAGGTGAGAGAAGCATTGCCAGCAGTGAATACACACACTCTAAACACACTAAACACACCTGTGAAACAGCAGCAGCAATGGACAAACAAGGAAAAGACTCAAGGTTTAATGAGAAAAAGCACATAATATCAAACTACAAAAGTGGCAGCTGTTGGGGTTCTCAAGCAAGACCCGTAATCCTTAAAACGGTTGAATAAAACATGCAGCTGATGAGCAGATGGAAAAGATAAAGTTTATATAAATACAAGATCGCAGGACAAACAGTGACCAAGTCACATGATGCATTTAGAGCCTTTGTTTAGGTCAATGCTGTGAGTTCAGGCATTCTGCAGTGATCCAGCTTCAGATTTAGTGGCTGTTTATATTAAAAACTAATCAATTGATCTCTGGTTAAGGAAACAGCCATCTGAGAAAGCAAATATCTCTTGAATATAATCATATTTCCATTATTCTATTATCTGTATCTACACTGTAAATAATCAGTTACAGTTCAGTTACTTAGTTAATAGGAGTGAAAATATCCAAGCAAGCTTAATAAGTAAAACATTTAGATTAGAGTAATTTTTAGAGTAAAAGTTTGCATGTTCTCCCCGTGCTTGGTGGGTGTCCTCATCATTGGTCTAAAGACATGCAAATTAGGCTAATTGATATTTCCAACTTGCCCGTAGTGTGTGTGTGTTTGTGTTCTTGTGCCCTGCATGGACTGGCAACTCATGCAGCGTGTACCTAGTGCCCCAAGTCCCCTGGGAAAGGGTTCGACCTCCTGTGACACTAAACAGGATAAGTGCTGTAGACATTGAGAGTTATTTATCTAATATTTCCAAATTATAATATCCTAATATGCACCTTTGCACAAATCAAAAGTTTGGAAACCCCTTCTAATTCTTGACTTTTATTTCCTTTTACATTATAAAACAATGCTGAAGGCATAAAAACATACATAATAATCTGCTTTGAACAGTTCATATTGAGATGTATATCTGCTACTTATGATCTGTAAATCCTTCATAATTAGTGATTTCTGAGGCTGGTGACTCTAAATGAACCTCTACTCTGCAGCAGAGGTAAATTTTGGTCTTACTTAATTTTGGAAGATCTTCATGAGTTTCATCATGGTGCTTGATGGGTTTTAAAAATGCACTTGACACAATACTGTTATTGCAAGAAGTGTTCAATAACAGCTGACCTTCATGTCTTAAAATAACAATGAAGTGTTATTCATAGTTTTGGGGAGAGAAAGAAAAACAGGACTGTTCTGGAATGTAGAAAATAAATCACAAAACAAAAAACATTGAATCAGAAAGCGTGTCCAGACTTTTGACTTGTACCATCTGAGATAATTTCTGCCAGTGTAAACACATAACCAGAGCATTTAACACGGTTTGGCAACAAAAATAAAAATGGAACCATACACACCCCACACATAAAGCATTCCCTTGCACATTGTTGTTTTGTAAAAGGTGTTTTAATTTAGTTAACATTCATAAGAAGCGCACAAATAAAGGAAACCAGGGTACACCAGACACGGCATATTCTGGGTGTACAACACTGAAGCACCATCAAAAGCCTTTACAGTTCAACATCATCATCTGTGCAATCGTCACGGGAGTCTGTAGACACAGTTTTGCACTTATGTCACGTGAAACAACCTGAATTTTAAAAGAAAATTTTATCTTTTCTTAAAAAAAAAAATAAAAAGTAAAAAAAAAAAAATTATGAGATCAGCAGGATTGACCTAGGATGCGATTCTTCATCAACGATATCCAACTCTGACATGAATGAGAGCATGAATCAAACTCGAATAAGCACTTAGTCAGTACACAGAATTCCTCAACATATTTTAGATATAAAAATCGGTGAAAATCAGACACTCTCATAACCGTTTGTGCATACTGTAACATTAGCAAACCCTGGGATAACCAATATTCCAAATTTAGCATTAGGACGTTGCAAAAACAAGGTTGGTTTGTGGTGTATACACTGCTACACCTGCTACAATGCTGATTATGATTTGCTCAGTAGAAAAAAACGTTTTTACTACAAGACCCCGGCACACTGGAGCGGAAGTGAAGGCGAACACAGACTGGAACATACAAACTGTAACAATGCGGCAGATGCACTGACCGCTCACCCATTACCCTTGGAAATTCTACATTATACCACAGCGCCGCTGAGTTCTCTAACCTGGTTGGTGATTATTTTCCGTAACCAGCAGCCTGACTCTAGCTCCAGTGTCACTTAATATTTTTTTAAGTCATATTAGCGTTATTATAGTTAAATTTTGTTATGAGGCGTTTACGATTTTTTTAGGAGTCTCCAGTGTCAGTGCTTTATATACTGAACAAATATACCTTAGATATCTTAGCAAGTGAAAGAAGAAAAAAAAATTAAGCTAATGTTGAGTTATTATGAGATTATTAATGTTAAATTGTCGTTAATCCGGCTTAATTTTGCTTTTACATTAAATTAGCAGACGAGGCAATTTTGAATTTATTAAAGTTCAGCTTGAAATATTATTATAATAAATAACATATCAAAATATGCCAAATAAAAAAGAAAGAAATCTAAACATAAAAAATACTTGGATTTGTTAATATTTTTTTTGTTTTTTACTAAAACATGAACAAATAAATAAAATAAATAAATGTAGTTATTTCCAGTTATGGAGGAAAAGTGCAACAGGTTCAATGTTTTTGGATATTTTTGTTTTGTTTTGTTTTTTAGTTTGAACAAAGGTACACTTTTTCAAAGTTGTAATAAAGTAAAAAGATTGGTTGTTTATTTTTTTACTACATTCAAGATATTTTACATTGGTGTCATTACCATATTGGTGCTGTATAACACATAGAAGTAAAGCCACACAGCACAAATAATCTAATCAATAACTAATATTTCTCTTTATTAGATTAAAGACAGTTTTATCAATGTTACACCTAATTGGTAATGGAAAGCATTTAATCTCCAGAAAAAAACAAAATCATCTGCTAACACAACAGAAATAGACCAAAGTTCTAAGACTGGAATTAGCAAATATGTTTAGAAATAGGTTGTATAGTCTTATATTGGTTAAAGCATAATTTTTAAAGTTGGGAATTTTAAACATAACTATATATAACCAAGTAAAAATATCTTACGTCTAGTCATTAACCTAGAATTTATATGATATATAAATTTTCAACATAACCAATATAAGATTAGTAAACTGATTCATAGATTTTTCTTTTTAACTGAATTCAAGCTTTAGATTTTCTTATTCTATTGAGAGATTGACTTGTTTCTTTTTCTGTGGGATAAGAAAATAAATTTTAAACTTAAACTTTATTTTAAAATAAAAAAATATCTTGCATTCGATTTACTATTGTAATCTCATAAGAAATACCAGATTCATTTGACTATATTCAAGAAACTTTCACTTGCACAGAAGTCATTTTATTGCTGTGTGTAGGACAAAGGGCTTTGTCTTATTAACTATAGGAAGAGAAAATAAAATAATAAATAATAAAATAAAATAAAAAAAAACACTGATGTTGCTGTAATGAACGAGACAGGAAAAACTCATTTACTTTGCTGATGTTCCTAAATTGTAAAATGATAAAATGCATGACAATGTGAAAATTATAATCACTGGCGTCTTGCTACGGTGTAAGAGAGCAAAAACACTGCTGCTGCTGGAAAATAATCACCTTTGGAGCGGAAAAGTATCGCAGGGTGTATACTGATGAACTGTTAGCTGGTGATATAACAGGTATAGCTGACACCACTAGCAGGTACAGCCAATACTGCTGCGTTAATTATTGTAGAATGCGCAAAGCTTGAAGGTAAATCGTGAATAAACAAAACAAAAAAAAAGGAAGAAAAAAAAAAAGAAAGTGTGCTTTAGGAACAACAATCTCCCATCTTACGCTTTCGGATAATTTTTACACTGTAGTTCAGAAACACGAGACACGAACGTCACAGCAAAATACAGAGGCTGAAAACGGAGACACTACAGATCATAACCTCGACTTGACCGTGCGTCCGATGTGTTTTATAGACGGGTTTATTAAGAACAAGTACACCGCGTGTGGTAATGTCTCGGATCAGTATTTGTTACAGCAGTTCCTTTTCGCTGTCCTGGAGTGACGAAACAAAAAGACAGAACTGTTTCAAGTTATTTTGTTCATCCAAAAAAAAAAAAAAAAAAAAAAAAACATATACTCTGTTGTGTGTATATATATATATATATTTACACACGCGCGCACACACACACATAACGAAAACACACACAAACAGTGCAAATCAGCTTTTTCTCCCTTTTTCCTCATACTCGACTATATACACACAGAGAATCAGGCATAACGGTAACAGTTAGGGAGAGGACGGTTCTGTGCGATGAAGTCCTTCTCCGTCCAAATGTCAGTTTTGAGCTCTGTCTCTTTTTTTTCTCATCATCTCTTCTCACCTTCTACGCTTGTTTTTGTGTTTCCTCTTCCCTCTTTTCTTTCTATTTATACAGGCTCATGGTGGGGCTCTGATACATGCACATGTAAGCGTCACAGAGGAGGCGCCGCGCGTAGCCCTGGATGTTTTTCGGGTCGAGGGCGTGGAGCTCTTCGGGGGTCATTTTCAGGTATGCTCCCACTTCTGGACACGGGGACACCTGCGGGATGTTAAAACCGTTCTGCCCACCTGTTCTCATTCACATTAAGAGGAAGAGAGAGAGAGCAAGTTACACCCAACTATGTAGAGAAAAGATTTTGTATTTAACATTTTCCTGAATATCCACATAGTTGACTGCAAAAGTTTGCACAGCCTTACACCTAATATCACAATAAATTATAAATCTCTCAAAAAGTTAAACCAAACAAATTCTTTTTTTAAAACAAATTCTTCTTTGTTTCAGACATGTTGGTTCTGGATTTCTGTTTGAAGTTATTTTCATGACTTTTCAATAGTAAAGAAATCAAAATAATATATTTTTTGATGTATATCTATATATTCTTCATTTCAGACCCTTCGTAAAGTCTCACTGAGTTACTTCAAGAATGTTTCTTGTCTAAGTGTTTAAGTTCATGTACATAGTTTTAAACAAATAAAAAAAAAACATTTTCAATTAAATAAACAGAGCATACGCTTGCTAAGAAAATAATCGGTTGATCAGAAATTCAGCAAGGGGGATGCAATAACTGAACTCATTACCCACTGATGCTCTAAAATAATAAAACATAAAAACTGCATAATCTAATGTGTACAATATTTTATCATTTTAAAATGTAAATATTGGTAAAAATGGTAATATATAATTATATTATAAAGTTTAATATAAAAAATATATAAATTACAAAATGGTCTAGTTGAAGAACTGAACTGACATAACCCGAGGCCTTAAAAATGTCAATAAATTCCAGGAAGTCGTCCAAATAAAATAAATGAAACTTTATTCTAAAACTTGGATCTGATAACAATATCAGCGATGAGTTTGTATTTTTGGGCAACGTACCGTCTCGGTCCGCCATGCTGTCGAAGAAGAGCCAGGAGGACGGGGCTGTTCCGTACTTAACGAAGGCCACATAGTGGCTGGTCTCGATGCAGAGCACGGCGAACAGCTCCATCTGCTGGCGGGGAAACGACGCCTGTCTCCACGTGCCCTCCTGCAGCTCTTTAGGTAACGAGAGTTTACTGTAACGATGATTCTTTCGCCGTGGGTGCAGGTGCACCTGAAGCCAAATGATAAAACACACACACACAAATATATACATACTGTTTAAACAATATATCTTGGAAGGATGTGTAACACGTTGTCTAGTCATCTGGGGCCTCATGTATAAAACTTTGCGTAGATTTCATTCTTAAAGTGTGCGTACGCACAAAAGTTTTCATATTTATAAAACCGTACGTACAACAGAACCTGCGCAAGGTTCACTTTATAAATCACAATTATCTGAATATTGTGCGCAGGTGCACGTGCTTCTAGCTTACCCCAATCTCCTCCCGA
>JAQMYK010000023.1:3979960-3994315 GCA_030014345.1 Clarias buthupogon | reverse complement strand
TATATATATATATATATACACACACTGTATCATCATTCAGTTGATTAATGATTCACAATTCACAATTAAAACAAGCTGAGCCCAAATGTATAGGATCTTAACTGCTCCTCATACAAAATACATCAAGCTTGATTGTATTTTCACATTTGCATAGTTGCACTCTCATCTCTTCATCTTGATGAAAATACAGACACTGATTGGGTCACTTTTATGTTACACTGCTTTTATATCGCATCCATTCCTATTCCTTTAGATGTGTTTTTAAGATAATTCTCTTGTAAAAGTATCTATATAACTTGATCATACAGAGGTTCACTTCTTCTCTGTTTTAAGCTTGATGGTGTATCAACAGTTTATGTATTTGTATATTCATTTTATGATTCATGGATTTCATTCGGCCAAAACATATCAGTGCTAAAAAGTGTCTCACCTAGGTAAAAAAGTAAATTTTCAGATAGGGTCATATAACAACATATTTCACAATACTTAATGATTCTTTTCTCCTGATCCATGCTTCATTTTTTTGTAAATATGCATACAGATTTATATTTTTATCAGATAAAAAGCAACACATTTGCTAAATACAATTTCATGCCCTTTGATGTAGTATTCAGAACTTTACTAAATTCAACAATCTTAATTGTCATTCAGATGAAACTTAGGCAATTAAGATTTCACATGGAAAGACATACTTGGAAAAGTGTATTAGTCTAAAATGTAAAATTAAGATATTGCAACATGAATTTGACATGGTTACGGACACTACAGATTTTTATTCGATTTTTTAACTTTTACTAAAAAACATCTCTTTTTATTTTAAGCAACAATTTTTACAGGTCATATACTACTAGAAGCTTACACTAATTTTAATATGAAGACTCATAAATAAATATGAATAATTTGCATTTTAAATGATTATTGTTTGAAGCAAGGCAGTAAAACGCTAAAAAACTAAACATTTTTGGCGTACATATACAGTAAAATAATTTGTCCAAAACGGCTGAAGTTAGCAATTACATTTTTTAAATGCATATATCCATTTCTGTATAGCTCTGTTTCACAATTTCCACTGTTATTTCACGATTGTTGGCGTCTCTTTGCATTTAGTTACCTGTATTAACAGTTGATGTCTGTTCTGACTCCTTACATTTCCATCTAATAGTTTCTGCCTCTCTCTCAATCCTTCAGAACCTCTGGGCAAGTATCTGAATGGGAGAGGGGAGAAAAATAGTACGCTCGTCAAGTTAATACCAGACAGGGTTTAGATCATTTGGATATTTTCTGGAAGAAAGAGGAGGAGGATTAATTTCATCATTCTGTTCACTCTTATATTTAAGCTTCACTGGTCAGAGATGGAAAAGGAAATGTTGAAGCTTAATGCTGTAATCGACTTACCTTGGAAATAGGAAGTCGTAGAAAAACAAAAAGGCACCTTTTCCTGTAGATCCATGAAGGGCAGTGGACCATGTCACCCATATTCAGTTCAGTTCACTTGATGGACAATAGTCATTGGTCAAATGGTCATCAGCTTTATAGAATTAAAAATGTAAGGAAATAAATTATAACACGAAGAGAAAAAAGTATAGACTATAACTATCCCTGATGATCAAGCTGACGATGACAGTTGCAAGGAAAAAACTCCCTGAGATTACAATAGGAAGAATCCTTAAGTGGAACCAGACCCAACTGGGAATCCATCCCCATCCTCACCCTATAGTAAGACCATAAAACCAATCTCGGATATATCTGTGCGCTCTGACATTAAGAGTTCATTATACCAATTAAAGTGTTTTAGTTAATATAAAGTCCACTTTACTGACTTTGTTTTTTTTTTAAATGTTAATTGCAATTTCAGTCCTAAACTACTGAATGATTGCATTCACAAGTCAGCCATGACATGAGGGCTCCTGTGATAGTAAAGCAACCAGTCACTTCAAAGTCAACAAACCTGAGTGATCAAACCTGAGTGATAAGAGTGGAAGAAGACAGCATCCAAGCATACCAGTTCTCTATGTCCAACACTCTACATCCATTAGTCCTCCAGATCTGCTCCTTTGCCTAAGAACAAATCTACTCACAAAAGGCATGACTAAATAGATATGTTTCAGTCAAGGTTTAAACACTGAGAATATGTATGAGACCCGACATTAATTGTTAAGTTATTCCATAACTTTTCGAGGTTGGTAAGAAAAAGTTTTGCTATAGTTTTCTTAAAATGAAGGTACAGTACCAACAAGCAGCCTGCACCCTTTGACCGAAGTAGACATGGCGGATCATAAAAACGCTATAAGTTAACTCAGATATTTTTTCCCCATGTAGCTTGTTTGAAAGATGAACTACTGCTGAGCCATGCCCCCAAGAGGACGGCAGATTTCAGAATCAAGGTGGGCGTTAAACATGTCTAAGATCTTCTTATATAAAGTCACATTAGGAGGGAAAACTAATTGCTTGTTTAATGCAACAGTGGAAAAGTGGACACTTGGACGTCTTAATGTGTAAACATGACTATAAAGTCATTTATGCATAAAAGGCCCCCTTTAATATTTGGACAACAAAAAGGTCTAATGCAACTGACCAGTCTACCAAAATGACCCACTGGGAAACTAACTCAATCACTCACTATCAGTTAACGATAGATCCAAATAGACTCATGACAACAATGGATCGTGAGGTGTAAACATCAATTTACACCTAGGGGCAATTGATTTCAACCAGTTCTCTTACTGGCATTTCTTAGGAGGTGGGAGGAAACCAGAAAACCAGCAGGAACATGAAAAGAAACTTAACACAGACAGAAACCTAAACACAGGATGGAACCGGGGGCTGTGGAGCTGTGATGCTGCAAAACCATCGGGTAAATTATAAATTAAGCCCAATGTAGGAGTAAATTATCATGGAAAAATCCAATTTCTTAGTATATAAAATGTAATTCATGTCTTCTTAACAGTCTCTGAGACACAAACTAATCAATGCCAGACCACGACAATTCCATTTCTGTGGGATCAAACAGGAACAAGTGCCTTGTACTGGTGTCGTTTGATCAGCCTTCAGTCACTGTAAATTAAAAGCATATCAGCAGTTCTCCATCATTGCAGGACATTGCGAGTTTCTTATCTGCAAGACGCTCCTTTGAGACGGTCGACAGAAGATCAAAGATGCAGAGGAGTCGACAGCTTCGCCGTCTGATGTCGGCACCAATAACGGACAGAGTGGCACAATGGCTTCAAACGGGTAAAGCAGGGAAGCTGATAAGCGATGTCTTAATTGACCGGAGTCGCTGCAAAATTGGTACCCAATTAGCCAAGGGACACGAGAGTTTAAAAGGAAGACCGGATCAAATGTCTCTTGACGAGAAAAGGGTGCAGTCAAAGGAGGTCCTGTATAGATGAACATCTGCGCCCATGTATGTGTGTATTGAGTTTTAATTGACAAGAAGATTAAAGCTGACTCCTGAGACGTTTTCTTTTTTTCTGCCCCTTTTCTTTTCAGCTTTTCAGGGTGCAGCTAAAGATAGATAAGGGATGAAAGAATGAGAGAACGAGAGATAGAGAGAGAGGAGCAGGTCTAGGGGGCAGGGTTCACCGTAGACTCTGACTCCTGCTGGGTGCGCTGCCACTCAAGATGGCTCCTACTTGTTGGACATTCATTATCAAACCCGGTTTGCTCCTTTCATCTCCAGCTCGGCACAGCTCGCCACGCAAAATACAGAGGCACCTTGCAGCTTGACATCCTCCCATTCACGCTGTACCTTAAACAGCATGCTGCCACATCAAAGCAGCCACGCTCGCTTTGATGTTGCGAAAAAGAAAGAGGCCCCAATGATCTACGAAAAAACCAATGGAACTTTTTCCGAGCCACTCTCGCTCTCGCTCTCGTTCTTCATCGACCCCCGTGTGAGACCGTTTTCACTACCTTGTTGCACCTACTATGCCGACAGCATCCCACCAACCGGTCCATCAATTCTTAGTTTGTTTTTCAGTCATATCCAATCAGCCAAGAGTGCAGTGTAGTGTAAGAAATCATGCAAATCCATCATCTGGCCTTAACGCCCTGTTTGGGTGCCCGCTGTGGTCTCGGATCCTCTTTCTCAGCTGGCAATATACTTAAGATTCAGTTGTGCATTCTGAAATGCTTTTCTGCTCGCAATGGATGTAAAGAGTAATTATGTAAGTTTCCTTAACCTTCCTGTCGGCTCAAACCAGTCTAATGTTTCTCACGAGAAAACCATTTCCTTGTTGCTACTCAATGGAATTTAGTTGTTTGTTTTTGGCACCAATCTACATCTATTCACATTTCACTTGTGATAAGCAACAGCTCGCAGGATCTCGCGTGTCCCCGCCCTGTACTTTTTATATGAGGGATAAAACCTGCTACAGTACTTTCCTCCTCACTAATAGTTAATAATTTCCCATTTTAAAAAACGCAATTAGAGAGGAGGCTGTTTTTTTTGCCCTGCGGCACCGATACCTTGCTCTTTCTTTACATGTTTACATCTTAATCACCTGCAATCATTCATTAAGCATCGACTGCTTTCACTGCCACTGTACACCAGTACTCTGTCATAGGAGGCAGATTTACTAGAGTATCCCTCAACTCCTTATGTAATAACAGGCATGCAAAATATTTGCACATTATGAAGTTATTTTAGAGCAAATTTAATAACAAGTACAACTGTTTAATGTCTGAAATATCAGTATGTAAAAAAAAATAAATAAATTCTAAATTCTAAATTTCTAAAATAGATTGTATTAGCTCTTTGTTCTGTTGAGAACTTGTGTAAAAGCAGCTGCTGAGCACGCCGAGCCTGTTTCCCGAACACGGCGGTTAATTCACTGTCTCTGAAGGTTGAAGAACCTTTGAACAGCGATTATTTATGTCTTGGTGGTTCCAGTAATTGGTGGATGAAAAGATTCTTGATAGGATGCAGGTGACATGTACATCCTCCATGTCATTAGTACTGTCAATGGGAAACATTCAAATCTCTCTCTCTCTCTCTCTCTCTCTCTCTCTCTCTCTATCTCATGTAGCACAGAACATTTAACTGAGATACATGTCAACCTTATCATTTTTTTTTTTTTTTGGTTTGTAAAATATCAGCATTGTTTAAATAAGAAAAGTCAGCGCCTTTAATTCCTACTATAATGAACCTGACAATTATAACTTTTATTCCCCCCCAACCTTTCTCTTGCACATAAAAGGATGCATCACCAATTAGCCGTGCTTCCCATCTTCATCTTTTTTATTTTTTACTTTTCACACTTTAGAGCCTGAGAGCTTATTCCACTGATTTCCATTATCACACAACCCCCTGCTTTGAAGTTCCCAGATACTGTAATAAGTAAATAAATAAATAAATACCACATTTATTCTGACTAGAAAATGTTCACATTTCCTAAATGTAGGAAAACAGATGCACATTAATCATTAGATTAGGTGTTTTTTTTCTTATTTAATATCTACAGTATAACTATACATTCAACTATAATGGATAGGGGAAAAAAAGCCTCTGCGAAGTATGTACTGTATATACAATAAAAAAATACAATTCAATAAAAAAAAAATTGAAATAATGCAGAGCTTCAGGTAATGTTCACATTAAACACTACACAAAATGAAGACAAAATGTGATCTCTGTGATTTTTACCCTGGCATGGTTGCTGGAGCCAGATGAGCCGGTTTATGATTCTGTTTAAAACTGCTGATTTTCAGCTCTGTGAGAGGAAAATGCTTGCTGATAAGAGAAACCAGAAGAAAAATGACCAGATAGTTTTAAACTGCTAGGAAGGATATAATAAAAATGAGCAAGTAATAATCAGTCTTTACAACCGTGCTGAGCAGAAAAGCATCTTAATATGCACACAAAAATTAAACCATAATGTGGATGAGGTAAAACAGCAGACGATCACATCAACCAAAAACAGGAATCCACGGATAGCCAGGGTACAGACTCAACCAAATTTTAAAAAATTACAAATCTGGTCCAGTCTATTTAAGTCTGTGTCCATGACAGATTCAGGTTCCTAGTTTTGACCGATAGGAATGAAGTGGTTTTCTGCAGTTCTAGCTCATCCACCTTAATGTATTGTATTGTGTCAGGCTTGTTACTGTTTGCACATTTGCACAAGTGCAAGTGTTGTGCCAGTTGTGTTCATTTATGTTGTACGCACCTTGGACCTGAAGGAACATTGTTTTATTTAACTGTATACTGAACTGTATATGGCAGAAATGACAATAAAAGCCTACTTGACTTGGCTTGACTTCCTAAAATACTCAAACAAGCCCATCTGCCACCAACAGCCAGGCCACAATAAAAAAAGATTTACATTTTTCATCATTCACATGTTTAATGAGAACTGAATTACTTTTTCTGTATTTTATTCCTTGTACTGCTGCAACATGATTGTGTATTGATTAAATAATTACATTATTAGGCAGGTGCAATGCTTTTATATAAACCTACCATTTTAATTAGAGAGCAGAACTCGTGGCACCGGGGTATTTAGGTCTCTTGACGAAAACACAATTCACACCAGTACTTTGAACCAACAAAGAAAACACAATCCAATATGTAAGGTTAACCGCTAATTTAATTGTAGTCACTTTAGAACAAATTGTTTTAAATAATAATAATAATAATAATAATAATAATAATAATACAGTAATGCATTGGGTAAAATGCAGGTCTATAAAAACTAAGCAGTGTGTGAGAACTCCACTCAGAGAGGGAAATAAATGAATTAATAAATCATCAATGAGTACTAATACTTATTTATACTCACTAATGAGGAGTATGAATAATGAGAATGATGAGTACTATTTACAAAAAGTGTTATGGGACAGTTAATCATTGTAAAATTATGAGGAAAAAAACTCAAAAATAAAAATAAATAAATATATTGAACATGGTGGAAAATACACACAGGTGTAGTGTTATAAAAGTGTCCTTTAAATTAGCTAATAATAATAATAATAATAATCATCATTATTATTAATATTATTATTATTATATATTGCCTAATAAAAGTCCAACATGTTTCCTTCGATATCATTAAAGATGGGACAAAAACACTTAAAAAACTATGATAACATACCCACTCACACCCCCACACACAGTCTGCAGTAGCACATGGTGTCATTAATCTTGCTCATGTAAAGGGAGAAAAGGGCCGACACGCCTGGCTGCACTACACACACAGACATACTGAGGGAAAAAGGGAGAACAGCTGAAAAGAACAATGACACATTAGCACTAATGAGACCACCCTGAAGCTCTGTCTCTGTGTGTGTGTGTGTGTGTGTGTGTCTTTCTCTACTTCTGGCTTAAAAACCTTGTACAGTACTTTTAAAAAAAACAGGCATTTTAAATTGTTTCTCATTTCTGTCTCACTTTCTTACTGAAAAATAAAAGTGAGGAGAAAGTGAGAAATTTAGAAGCAGACACCATGTACAAGTCAAGAACATGTCTTTGTGCAAATGTCTTATCCTAAATTTATCAGACATGAAAATTGATGACTTTAGAGTTTATTGGAGCAAAACTTTTTTTTTATTTTTATATTTCCCTTATTGTTTGTTTATGTATTTATGTATGTATTCATGTATTTATTTATTTATTTAATAGGTATATAGCTCTAAAAGGTATAGGTTATGTATTAAAAAAACACAACTTATACAGTACTTTGCAAAAGTCTTAACACCCCCTCATTTCTTCACATTAAATTTAATTAAATGATGTAGTTTATATTAAAGAACTGGAAACAAATGTTTTTCATGTGACAGGCTGCAAAGTGCCCCAACCTCAGCAGCAAACTCATTTCCCCTCTCATCTGTTCCAACCACTCAGCATTCAGCATCATCAGTATACTAATCACTGGCCTGATAAATGTGATTTCAACGACTCTAACAAAATCTAAAAACAATGAATGCAAATTTTTATGTGGTTTGTAAGAAATTGTGTAATAATGACAGTCGATAAGGAAATTTTGGGGTCTTATCTTTTTCTTCATTTTAAATGTTACTTTTGATTTCTTGAAAAGATCTGAAGTTTAATAAATCAAATATGTTTAAATAATTATTAGTAGTCTTGAAGAACAGGTCCAGTCGCTGTACTTGAGCATTTTTAGAGGAATATTTTTGTTTGTTAACAAAGTGACCTATGAATCATTCAAGCATAAATCATCTTACTTGAACCAGTGAGAAACAGGTGCAGATGGTGATAGATGATCAGGCTGGTGATTAGTGTACTGATGATGCTGAATACTGAGTGGTTGAAACAGACGAGAGGGGAAATGAGGTCGCTGCTGAGGTTGTTACATAAACAAATTTGTTATTCTATTACTATAGTTATTCTATTTATTATTAACTCATTTGAATTTAATAAGTGTAATCCAAAACTTTAATAACTTAAAGTATAATTTAGGGAATTCAACTTATAAGGAAACTCACATCTATTTATATGTTTAATAAGATATAAATGTGTTCTGTGAGCAATAAATTCAAAAGGTAAAAAGCTCAATATCTTAGTAATACATAGCCAAATTCTGTACACATTTAATTAAAATGCTTTGGGGTAATTTAATTAATCTGTGGATTATTATTATTATGTTTGATATGAAGTGAGGCAAGTCAACTATTTATAGATTACAAATATTAATCATAATAAAATTAATTATTTATATACAAATACTTTAATTGAATCCTTGCTGCCAACAGATACACATAATGCTACATTTTGATTTGTATAACATAAGACAAAAAACAAGGGGAAAAAATCTATAATATTTGTTGCATAAATATTGGCGGTTTAGAGTATTATAGTAATGTTTTATTGATGTGGAAATTTTGTTGAATTAGATTTTTTTTGCTAGCTGGGTTTGCTGTACTGTATTCCATGTTCCATGTACCATCAGCCATTGTAAACTTGTTTGGCTGCGTGCTAGTGAATTACACCGATCTGCCATAATGTTCACATCACCAGGTGAATTGAGTAACATTAATTAGCAATTATATACCAGAAAACTGGTGACAGGATGATGGGCGCCAGGGGCTGATCTATGCCTGTGGGGACCTAAGGCCAGGCTGTCCTAAAGCCAATGCAGCACAAATCCTTAAAAATAGTGCAATGCTGGCCATGACAGAAGGGCACCAGAACACCCAGTGCACCAAGGCGTACCTTGCACGGGGCCCCAGCAGGTAAAGAGCCCAAGGACACCGACCTAGTGTCTAAATTTGCAAGATCCCAAACTAAATAGGCACCCATGGAATGCACCGAACAAAGTGACAGGTCTGATCCATGGAGGCCCCACCCCACAACTCACAGCACCCAAAGGAACTACTGCCAACATCATGGTGCCAGACAACACAGAGGCACACCCAAAGTGGCCACAGTCAAACTGGTATTACAAGGGGAACCCAGACCTAGGTGGTTTTAATGTTAATGGGTTTAAAGTTATGGCTGATCGATCTATACAGGTAGTCCCCGAGTTCCGATCCGGCATAATGCTCGTAAGATGGATTTGTTCTTAAGTCCGACAAAGTGAGCCTTATGCACCTTTGACACGAATATACAATGTAAAGCATACCAATCCATTTGACTAAATCTCTGTCCCCTTTCCCTACACTGCCATCATGTGGCCAAAAACCATAACCATGCCTAAGGAAATGAATCTCACACGTCAAATGTAACAGCGTTGTCTCTGCGCCTTTAAATCGCAGGGAGAATCCCAGACGCTATTTTGTCTCAGAGCTGTTTTCCACTGTATTGGACTGTGAACTCTGTCTCGCTGAGGATTTTCAGAAACTAGGATTATTCACCATCAGGACAGCTTTACAGGACAGGCATTATCTTTCCGGACTGATTCATTGAAACCAGTGAGGCCGACTCATTTCTCCCGCGCCCCCACACACACAATATACCGCACTTTAGACATTTTATACATTCACTTACAAAAAATAAAATCTAAAAATATTGTAGATAATTGTTAATATTGGTATCTGGTGCACTGCAGTGTCTATTGCTTGTACAATACACGCGAGTTACTTCCGTAATTTGTTTGCATCTACGAATGTTTGTATCTGCGGAAATTCGTAACTCGGATGTTCGTAAGTTGGAGACTACCTGTATTCACTATTTACTGCACGTTCACTACACAGATGAGGAATTTTAAAACCTTTTGATTGATCAAACATTTAAGATTTAGAAAAAAGTAGAGAGTAAAAATAACTACATGTATTATCACTTTTTTAAGTTTGATTTAAAAAATCTGACATGATTAAGAACATTTTTCTCAGGGCTCTTTTTATAAGATTTATAAACTAAGATTAATAAGTTTATAAACTCGAGTTTAGCCGTTTGGTATAAAATATTTTTATAAGTGTTTTATTTTTTTATTTTAAATATGTCTGGAAATAATTAGAAATTTCTAGTAGAAGTCAAACAGTGAATTCTATCCTTTTAGTGAAATACAATGAATATTCTCATACACACACACTTACTTGTTAAAAACAATTGCTTTTTCAACACACATTCTTTCAGACAGTGTGTTCTCTCTCTCTCTCTCTCAGTGCTGGTGAGTTATGGCTGGAGTGTCGACTGTAACCAGCCACTATTACTGTCATCCTGCTCAGGAATGAAGACAAGTGGTGTGTGCGCACACATGCTCACACACATACACACAGTAAATATCCTCCCAAACACAAATACACAAAACATTTCCAGGTTTTCTTCCCATTAGTGCAAAAGTTTGCATCCCCCCATGGATTCTGGGGTAAAAATAAATGAAAAAAAAAGCATGTCACATTTTATAATTTTTTATTGTGTCTATATTTATATATAAAAAATATCCAATAAATAAAAAAAATCTGAACATTATAAGAGATAGTTGATACAGAGAACAATTAAGATGTTAGCAGATGTTTTTCAAAAAAAACAATAAATTGTTGCAGTTTTTGGAAAATTTTGTAGAAAATACATATCCCATTCAGGAAGAGGGGTGCAAACTTTTGAACTGATACCTTTTGCTCTGTTTTATTGTATTATCACACTGTGTTTTCCAGGATAATAAAGAAACGTCCATGAAACTGAACACCATAAAAGCCTTGCTGGTATAAAATACATTTCTTCGTATGTATTATTATCTTTTTTTTTTGTTTACCACATTTTTTTTTCAAGCGTACAAACTTTTGCACTCATTCATTCACTCCTGCACAGATTCAAATTGCTTGGAAAGGTAATCTTCATACAGTATACGGTACATATCGTTATATACTACTGTACACTTGACTGTGCTATAAATCTTTCATACTTAGTGGTCTTTACAAATAATAATAATAATAATAATAATAATAATAATTACGTTTAACAGAACAAATAAAAAGATCACATTATTCATAAAGCTTACAATGTCGACGGTATATTTTTGTTAAACAGGTACATACAACAAAGTCTGTAGCATATGGATGTGATTTTGTTTTGTTGTTTAAAAAAAACAGCATAACTGTAGATTGGTGGTGTAAAAGTAAAAAAAAGAAAGAAGAAAAAGAAAAGAATACTATCTAAGTGATAATTTTCTTAACAATTACAATAATACTAGAGGTAGCAGCAGATTAGGATTTCTTCTTCTTTTTTTTTTTTTTTCCTCGAGTCCTGTATTGCATGAAGGGAACCGGTTCTGATCAGTCTGTCCTTTACAGAATGAATTGAGCCGCACCACAAGTGCTTTTTCAAGTGGTTATCGAGTGGCAATAACACAGGATCAGCGTCAAAAAGACACCGTAGGCAATTTAGGCACACACACACACACACATACGATACTGTACAATCATGAATACATAGTACATTCATACTCACTCACACACACACACACACACACACACACACACACACACACACACACACACAGGAGATTATCGATCTCTCCCTTTTCCTTCATAGTTCAAAATACTTCATTTAACAGTCGCAACTCTTCTAAGGGACTTCACATAATTTATCTCGCACAGAAATTTTACATGATTTAGGAAAAAAATTTAACAAAAACAACCCATCAACCCCATAAGTTTTGTCATTTTCCACCGTGAAAGTGAGACTGTGTTGCACGAGCAATAAAGTGATCCAAGAGGAAGAGAAAAGAAAGAAAGAGATACAGTATAGCCCTTTCCTAGCCGAGTCTGCACATCGAAAACTGTTGCAGAATTCCCTTACATACACATGCAAAGACACACGGGCAACATGGCGCTCTCTGTCTATCAGTCTCGGCTCAGCCACGCTCGCCGTTTTCCTCCGTCTCCGCTTACGACTGGTAGAAATGGTGGTAGTGGTAATGGTGCTCGTGATGGTGGTGGTGTTCGTGCCGCTGCACCATCTGCGCCAGGCGGCCTTCGTAAAGCACGACGCTGGGAAGCTCCCTCACCTGCTCCTTCTCCACCATCGGTCCTGAGCTCACGACCGGCCCCGCGGTGCGTCCCGAGGGCCCGGCCCCTCGTGCCGGAAGCCCCTCTCTGGGTCGCTGCTTGTGTCGCCGGTAAGGTGCAGAGCTTTGATGGGGTGCGGTGTTCACAGGTGGAGCAGGAGGAGCAGCGGTGCCTCGCTTCATCACTCTGCCACAGGAAGGTTGGGATTTGGGCGATCGGACACCATGGGCGTGATGGGTGGAGTCCTGGGCTCGGGGACGGAGAGTAAGGCTGTCCTGCAGGGCGGGGGTTTCAGTGGAAATGGTGTGTGAGCGCCGATGGTGGTGGGCCGGGTGGCTGTGTCCGTTCTCGGGTTCTTGGGAACGGGAGCGAGATTGATTGGACGGGCGAGGGGTGTGGTCGGGTTTGGGCGGCTCGGTGGTGGGAGCGGCTGGAAGACAAAAAAGAAAAAAATCAAAATAATAGAAAACAATAGAGTCTGGGGAGGGAACAAAAGTGCAAAGAGGAACTGATCTGTCTCATGAACATTCAATAACATTGAATGTACCAACAAGCTTTGTTAAAAAGCATGACGCGTCATTCAGTAATAAATGAACTCTAAGCAGAACACTTTAGGTCACAGAGCCATAAGGAAAATAATTCACTCATCAGTATCCCTCCATACTGACAGATTTCAACAGCGTCACTAACTGACGGAGTCTGTATATAAGACCTCATCTCAAGCTCTGATTTATTTGAGACTTGAAACTAACCTGTCCCGAAGCGAGAGGAGTAGTTCTCAATGCCAGCCAGGTCCAGGTAATGATTCCTTCTCTCCAGGTTTTCATCCACACAATGTCTTTGGCAGCCCTGCTGTGTGTGGTGGTCACTGTGATGACGCCTACGACATCAACAATGACACGCAACATGTGCGATCATAAAAGCAATGCAGGAAAGAATGCATGTTTAATGTTATACCCATAATGTATTTCATCTGAGCTTGCAAATTTAAACTGGAACTATAACTGACATCCTAACCTTAAACCCCAACGCAAAGCCGATCCCGTACCCAAACCCTAAACCTAACCCTTAGACCAATCCTAAAACTAACCCTAATTCTAAATTTACCATTAACCCCATCCCAAACCTAGTATGAACCTTAACCCCAATCCTAATCCTAACACGAACACCAATCATAATCCTAACCCAATCCTAGACCTAGTCCTACACCTAACCCTAGGGCAAACCTTCTGCATAACACAACCCCTAAACCTAACCCTAACCACGATTCTAGAATTAATCCTAAACCTAGTCTAAACACTTTCCCTCATCCTAACCCTGTCCCCAGTGCAAACCTTATCCCTAACCCAATCTCAATGCTAACGCTAACCCCACTCATAAATTTAACCCAATTCTAGACCAAACCGCTAACCCGAACCCCAACACAATCCTAATCCTAAATTTACCATTAACCCCATCCCAAACCTAGTATGAACCTTAACTCCAATCCTAATCCTAACACGAACACCAATCATAATCATAACCCCAATCCTAAATATAATACTAACCCTAACCATAATCTCAATGCCAATCCTAATCCTAAAATCCTTAACAAAACGATACCCTAATTATAACTATAAACCATAAACCTAACCATAAACCAACCGTAACCCAATTCTTAACCCTAGACACCAGTTTTGTTGTCTGTAAGCTGGTGAAGGATGGAAAAGTTTTCAGGTTCAAGTCGCTCACTGATGACATCATCTGGAAGTGATTAGTTAAAAAGAACACGGAAAGTTCAGTACCTCAGAAGAGCTCTGGACTTTTTCTCTGAGCTTTTAGGCTCCTCAAAGCACTTTTCAGCCTTCATTCTGGGGTGTGGTATGTCTAAAAGAGAGAGAGAGCGTGTGTGTGTGTGTGTGTGTGTGTGTGTGTGTGTGTGTGTGTGTGTGTGTGTGTGTGTGTGTGTGT
>JAQMYK010000023.1:3955022-3966637 GCA_030014345.1 Clarias buthupogon | reverse complement strand
CCTGCCAGGATATCAGCTCTGTGTTCATCCAAACAGGCCCAGGTTTCACACTGAGTAGGTAGAAATATGAAAGATCAGAAAAGACTGTTTTCATTGTCTTTATTTGATTCCTATTCAAAACACTTCGATAAGAATGGCTGTATATTGTTAATATAGGCTACAGAGTTTCATTTTTTTACAGTTTCGGCTGTTGGTGTGCCTTGTGATTTTTTTCAATTAAAAATGTACCTTGGCTCAAAAAATTTTAAAAACACTGGGCTAGGAGATGAAACAGAAGAAACTAAACATAATAGAACATACATAGAAACCAAACTGAGAACAGAACCAACTAGAAACTAAGGAAGTGGCATGACACCAAGAACTAAGAACTTGCATGGAAATGGCATGACACCAAGAACTGAATATCAACACCTATTTAACTGAATATCATGTCAATAGTATGCCCGACAATGAGCTACGAAACAAAAAGACTATTTATAACACAACTAATTTGCTAACCACGATCAGGTGTGCTCCCAACACCTGATCGAGGTGCACTCTGGGAACTGGAGTCCAAACCTAAAGGAAAACGCAAACAAAAACAAAATGGAGTCCGGGAGCATGGCGCCCTCTGGTGTTCCACCGTGACATTACCCCCCTCCAAAGGCGCTACACCGGAGCGGCAAAATTGGTGGTCCAGGGCACCCTCCCCAAGGTCCGGAGTTGGCCCTCCCGACAGAGAGGCTGCGGCAAACGTTCCCTGGGCAGGCTGGCAGGGCGGGTATTGGAGCTGGGTCGTCGCCGAGTCCGGTCGGCGGAGCGAGGGACACTGGAGCTGGGTCGTCGCCGAGTCCGGTCGGCGGAGCGAGGAGCACTGGAGCAGGGTCGTCGCCGAAGACGGGCGGCGGAGCGAGGAGCACTGGAGCAGGGTCGTCGCCGAAGACGGGCAGCGGAGCGAGGAGCACTGGAGCAGGGTCGTCGCCGAAGCCGGGCGGCGGATCGGGTAGCACTGGCGCTGGGTCGTCGAGGATGACGAAGCTGGGCAGTGACGGAAGTTCGTCGCCGTCTATGTAGGGCAGCGGCTCGCCATCATCGAGGTCGGCGGAGCAGGGCAGTGGCGGAAACACAACGTCGTCGACGAAGCAGGGCAGAGGCTCGCCATCGTCGAAGCCGGGCAGAGGCTCGCCATCGTCGAGGCCGGTGAAGCAGGGCAGAGGCGGAAGCTCGCTGCCGTCGACGTAGCAGGGCCGAGGCGGTAGCTCGACGTAGTAGAGGCCGACGAAGCAGGGCAGAGGAGGCAGCTCTTCGTCGTCGACGAAACATGGAAGAAGCGCTAACTGAACTGGCTCATGCCTCTCGGGGCTCTCTGGGAGATCAGAGTCCTCCACTGGGCTCTCTGGGAGATCAGAGCCCTCCACTGGGCTCTCTGGGAGATCTGGACCCTCCACTGGGCTCTCTGGGAGATCTGGGCCCTCCACTGGGCTCTCTGGGAGATCTGGGCCCTCCACTGGGCTCTCTGGGAGATCTGGGCCCTCCACGGGGCTCTCTGGAACAACTGGGCCCTCCACGGGGCTCTCTGGAACAACTGGGCCCTCCACTGGGCTCTCTGGAACAACTGGGCACTCCACGTGGTTGACTGGAGGTTCTGGGATTTCCTCATTGAGCTGGCCGAGCTGGCCCTGGAGCCGTTCACCCAACTCCAGCAGGGTCTGCATGCGCACATGATCGTTGGCTGCCCATGATTGATCCTGCATTGATCTGCAGGATCAGTTCTCCAGCCAGCTGTTGGAGCACTCGCCTCTGTCGTGGCTGCTCCATGCTGTGCCCCTTCTGCCGACACTCCGACTGGAGTTTTTCCCTACCCCTGGTTTCGTCGTTCTGTGTGCTTGGGGGCATGCGTCGAATTGCCAGCCGTGATCCTCTCCAGTCCAGCTGCGTTGCTCACTCGCCCTCTCCTGTCTCTTGTTGAGCTCCGGCGCGCTCTACGTTGCTCTGTCGGTTGGCAAGCCGACTACCCACGGGGTTTGCTTGCCCCAACGTCACGATCATAGCCCCCCCCCCAAAATATCCAGGGGAGGCCCATTCTGTAACAGGGTGCTGGTGTGGGTTTTGGGAAATAAGGCATATGTGCAGAGGTGATCAATTGGAAAAGTCTTTAATAAGAAAATTTAACAAAAATAGACACTACGTCCTAACAGGAGCTACACAACACTTAAGTAAAGGGGCAAACTAAAACAGGAACTTCAAACAGAGAATCACCATAACTTCTAACTAGACATATCATAGGGCGAACATAACTAGAAGCGTAACAAGACAGTGACAGTGGGAGGAAATCGAACCCAGACCCTGAAGGTGCAAGATGACAGTGATAAGCACTGAATTTGTTAAAAATATAAGAATGTTCTTAATTCCCTTAACATTTTGATTTTCTCATTTTATAGTGCATTAATATAATTGAAATTTAAAAAATTGCTAAAATAGTCATTTTTCTATTCCATATATTTTTCTCTGCTCTCATGATATCTGATGTCTACAGTAGAACCTGCTGGTTGTAACAGTAGGTGGAAGGATCCGTTCGGGACGCTGTGTTCCACACGGGAACCCTGAGCCTCAGATCATATAATAGACGTCTACAAGGCGTGTAGTTTTTTTACTGAAGATCACATGATGTGCTGAAAACAGACCGTTCACGCTCACATTCCTTCCCTTACCCCTCAGATAAACAGTTAAACACACACATGCGCAGACGATGCAGTGGAACATGCGAGCGGGTCAGGCTGGAACGTGCTAATTGCTTGTTGTCCCGGATGATGGATGGAGGTGTATTATTAGTATGAGTTTCTCTCTCTGCCTCCTTCCCATCATGCCCGATATAGACTTCACACTCTCGGGACATTCTCATGTAGTATTTTTACCGACATCCACCTCTCGCTGATGGACATGACACTCTCTCTGTAGGGTAATCGGGGTGTTTTGGTCCTGAGTCGCTAAATCGAGCTGATTTAATCACAGTCGAATAATCTGATTTTGGAATAAAAGGTTTCGCAGAAACTTGACCAAACCTGAACACTCTGGGTTTAATCCCTACGTTCACATTAAACAACAAAACAATGTGCGAGTATACATACAGAATGTTTGTAGGTACATATACACCGTATGTAAGTGAGTAGGTATGCGAGTAATTATTTACATGTAATATGTACTGTACAGTATATAAGTGTGCATGCATGTAGAGCATGTCTATCTATAAATGGATGCAAGTATAAAGTAATGAGATACTTCTGTACAGTAAGTGACTACAGTATGTATAATTATAAGTTAGGAAGTACATATGTATATAAATAATTATGTATGAAAGTTTATAATGTTTAAATGAATGGAAGTAAGAAGGTATATAAATATACTATATTTTTTCAGTATGGTGTAAAGGACATAACCACAAATGACAAGCTGCAATTAATCACTCACTCACTCACTGTGCGACAGTGACAATTGTTAAAAGCACTATACAAATAAACTTGAATTGAATTGAATCTTCTATACCGCTTTATCCTGTATTCAGGGTCACAGGGACCTGGAGCCTATCCCAGGAGGCTTAGGGCACGAGGGAGGGTACACCCCGGACAGGGTGCCAATCCATCGCAGGGCACACACATTCACACACTCACACACTCATTCACACACTACAGGCAATTTGGGAATGCCAGTTAACCTAATCTACAAATCTTTGGACTATGGGAGGAAACCGGAGTACCCGGATGAAACCTACCAAGCACGGGGAGAACATGAAAACTCCATTCACTCAGAGACGGGAATCGAGCCTGGCCGGGAATCGAACCCGGACCCTGGAGGTTCAGGGCGACTTCAGATATTCAGTGTGCTGCAATTTGCAAAAGTCACATTACAGACTTTTGAAGTTACGGTTCCATATGTTTTTGGTACAGTGTAGTAAAAAGAAAAAAGACATAAAATTTCTTTTCTTGTATTTTTATGAATAATGAATGAATAATAAATTTAAATTGTTAACACTTTGCTTGTGCAAACTGGTAAACAGTGGCAAACTACACATAATTAAATATAAAAAAATATAAAAAAATTAATTAAGAAGGGATATCCAAAGGATGTTATTCAAACCTCATTTGTTTGCATGTTTGAATAAGAATATACGTACTGTTACACCCGGTCTAGCTAAACTAGCCAATTGTCCAAAAGGAGACCCTTCACTTTATGTTAGATGTTCAGTTGAGTCTCCATTGAGTCTCCAAATAATGCTGTTTTTTTTTTGTTCTTTCTTTTCCATTTTTGTATTGCAGAAGTTAAAACAAGCCAATTAGATTTCTCCCCTATTGTGACCTCATATGAGAAAAGGCTTGTTGCTTGACGCTGGTGTTTTCTGCTGGGGCGACATGGGTAAATAATTTGTATAGACACTGAAACGGCATGTTTGAGGAGGAGTGAAATAAAGAGAGTTTAGAAAAATGTATAAAAAGAAACGTGCCAGCTGGAGCATTAACACACACACACACACACACTTTGGGGAAGCTCTGAGATCTATGTTAAATAAGTAGCTAAATGCGGGACCTTTAAAGTTAACGGGCTTACAGATTTGTTTTACTGATTAAATGTATTGAAGACAGGGCTTTAAATCCCAACACCACCAAGCTGCCTGGGCTGTGGGGTGTAATGGTGTCTGCAAAACGCAGTAAATGTAAAATATCAGTAAATCTCAGTATATATCTGTTAAAGTAAAATTTAAGTCAATTCACTGGAACGGAATCTTTAATTCTATTCATAAATACATAAATTTAAAGGTTATATAGAACTTAATGAGAATAGAATAGAATAAATGAGCTCTCTCTCTCTCTCTCTCTCTCTCTCTCACTTACACACACTCACATATTATGTATGTAAAAAAAGACAGGCTCGAGTCTCTTACTGCGCTCCTACAAGGGGAACTAATGAGCTATGTGTCTAATAAAGTGGTCAGTAAAAGTACCACATAACTCCAGGTTGCGTCTCTTCCAGAAACATGGTTTAGCTTCCTATAGCGCACAAGTGTGCAGCTAAGATTAGCATCGACCACCCAGCCTCGCGGAGACAGACTAAACCCAGTCTCACACACACACACACACACACACACACACACATACAGAATGCTGACAGTTTATAACCCTCCGAACATTTCCATGTGTACAGTTCAGAAGCGACTCTATATTTTCAGGACGCTGCATTTTTCTGAGATGCGTCTAAAAAGGTACTGGCATGTTTCATGTCCTCTCTAATAAAAGGGCCCCCGAGACGCTTTGTGTAGACAAAAACTCCAAGCCTCACTACTCAATTATAGTACGACAGAGTGCAGAGTTTGTGAACGCCGACTCCAAATCCATCCCATGTGCTTTTGTCCCGCACTGAAGTACCCGTCGGGGGGGCGACAGAACAATAACTGCCCCTGTCTAGTGCACTCGCGGGCTTCGCAGCAACACCATCCTGCCAAGTGAAACCCCTTTAACGGTGCCGAATGTGTACTCATTAACCGGCCTCGGCATATTCATCGGCGCTGACAGTCTATTGACCTTTAACCCTTTTCGGGTCAAAGGTCAGGATATGAAGGCACATCAAAAGAGGCAGCATGAGGCGGAGCACAAAAGAAAAAAAAAACAAGTGTGTGTGTTGAGCTTTAATCAAGAGCTTTACCAGATATTAAGCTTTAATATAGACTCTGAGTGCAAAAGTTTGTACACCCTTACAAGATTTGATGCTGTTCGGAAAAGTTATATTTCTTTATTGTCACTTTTCCACATGAATGGTGTGTGGTATCGCTAGTAATAAGGTTTAAACGTGAAATAGTTAAAAGTTAAAATAAAAGTTTGTACTCCCCTTCCTCGATGTAGGGAATCTAAAAGGGACGGGAATCACCCGATACAATATTATCACGATACACATGTGGCAATTCGATTTGTATTGCGATTCTGTAAGTATCATGATTTTATAAATATCCCAATTTTCTTACGATTTGTGGACCTTGAACTAGGGCTGTAGCTATCGAATATTTTATGAGTATTCTACCTAAAATGTAATCGATTAATCGAGTAATTGGATAAAATGTACTTTTGCTTAATTAAACAGCAATGTAAAATACATAAGAGAAACAAAGATTAATTGGTTTTCTTTTTAGAAAAATATAATTTAATTTTTTAAATGCATACAGGATTAAAAAAAAAATAAACATTGTCATTATTCACAATACAACGAATAGCTTATACCCCTATCTCACCTATGAGGTTTGACTCGGTGTTAGGCACCGTGAGCCGCCGCGACTGCCTGCTGACATTCCGCTGACGTTCCGCGAAGTTCTGCATGGTCCGCAAGCTTCCGCGAGGACCGGCAAAAAAAATTTACGTAAAATTTTTTACCATGTTTCATTTCTTTTCCGTGTGGAAAGATGGAAACGTAATTGCAGCGCCAAAACTCGCGGTGAATCATGATGAACCATACTTCCGGCCACTGCGCAAAACCGCGAAGGTGAGATTAGGGGTATTACAGTTGACTGAGATGAGTTAAATGCATTACAGTGCCATACATTCTTATTTTAAAGCCTTTTCTCAGATGCAAAAACTAAACTTTCAGATCTAAAAGTTTCAAAATCTACAGCTCAGGCATAACACATAAGCCTTTACTGACAATTTCTGTCGTTATCTCTTGGCTCACTGATACAAGAATTTTATCGCTCTCTTCCATTTTGTAGCCCGCACCAGAACGCTCCATCAAATGAATGCACAGCTAACTGTTTGCGTCTCCTTCCGCTTTTTGGGTGACGTAAGCGCTTCTTCTTCGTTGGTGTTTACTGGCGGCTTGCATCCGGAAGCGCGCTGTGTCAAAAGCGCGCTGTCAACAAATAATTGTGCAAAAACATAATGCAAGCTTTTATATTTAATTAAAAGAAGCTTTGAGAAAGAAGATTTTGAACATTTTTTGTAATCGAATTACTAAAGTTTAAAACCTTAGCTTTATTCAACAGCTTCACAACTGAATTAAAGATGAGTAATTAAAAGTTGCCTGTGCATCATTTAAACAATACAAACTAACTTTAAATATGAGTTTAGAGTCTAACTTTTAATTTCAAATTAAATTAAACAAAAAGTTAGTAAATAATAATTCAATTCAATTCAATTTTATTTGTATAGCGCTTTTAACAACTGACATTGTCGCAAAGCAGCTTTACACAATCAAAAGAATTATTTAAGTTTGTATGAAATGTGAATGTGTATGAATCAAAATGATAAGACTGTCCCAGATGAACAAGCCGAGGACGACAGTTGAGAGGAACCAGACAATAACAATTCACTCCTACTACACGAGATGCTGATGTGGGAATAGTTTAGAGCGCCACCTACAGGATCATAAAGAAACTGTATCTTCAGCAATTGTTAAGCAACCGTGAGCACGAGGCGACACGCAACTTGTTATCCACGTGTTTCAATACTCATTTGCGAATACGGTGTATTGAGGCTGGAGTAAGAGAGTGTAATGAGTGGGCTTCAATACAAATTCGTTCGCAGAGTTTGGAGAAAAAGGCAGATCAGAAGCTTTTTCATAAAAATGCGTTTCTGTTGCAACACTCAGAAGCTCATGCACTTGGCACAGAATCGGTTTAACGTGATCGGTCATGTCTGATCAAACTAAAAACCAGCCAGGTCCGGTCACTGATCGACCGGTGCATCTCTGTTTTCAATGAAATAAATCGTTTAAAAATCGATTACTGAGTCGGTGCGGCTCAGCACACAAAAGAATCGCCACTCATAACTGAATCATTTCTTTTCTCCATCTCTAGTCTCTAATACTTTGTATGCCTTTGTAACCCTGGACCAAGACGAGTGTGATATCTTGCTAAGATCCAACAGCTGTAAAATCGACAATCTGACCACCGCGTAGTGCTCTAGCACCGATTTCTCGCCTTCATTTTAAACCTGTAAACCAATTTGTAGCTGCTCTGATTTTAAAACCACGTCTTTGCAGCTCATTTCAGAGTAAAATGAGCCGACCTCCGCGAGCTGAAATGCAGTGATGAGGATTCCAGGCGAGGACGACTTGGATGCGGAACACTGCGTCCGTGCACGGAGAGCCGACTTTCAAAATCCCCATCAAATCAAAGCGCAGGAATGTTCTTTGTTTCCGTTTATTTATGGTGTGAGTTATGAAGTGTTTAGGAAGGTAGAAACCAGATGCCGGAGAGGCGTCGGAGCGGCAAGATCCCTGCCAAGATCTCCGACACTTAACCAAGGCTTTTCCCCCTGTATACCTCACACCGACGAGGCCAAACTGCTTTTCCAGACGTGATGTTTCACGCAGGACGGTGAAACTCAACAACAAAACATTTTTCCTTTAGGCAGGTGCCAAAAAAGTGAGGAGAAGACAGGAGTTGCTGAGTTGCTGTAAGCATCAAAGCTGCTAAAGGCCTTCGCACAAAATTTATGCCTGTGGATACACGCACGCACACACACACACAGACACACACACACACTCACAGAGTTTTGCCTTTAAACTTGTTTTAGTTGGCTGTGAGCAAAGTCAAGGAAAGACTAGCATGCCTAAAAGCAGAATTAAAATAACAAAGTTGCCTTACTTTCACTAGATTCACTACTGACGAGATTTCCTGACTCATATGCTCATGCTTTATATTACAGCTCAAAATATTATGAAATATACTTAATATTCTGATATTTTTTTCTTCATACAAGCATGGAAAATCATTTAAAAGATTTTTGAGAACAGGGATTATGGCCTTTTAATTCAGACCTAATCGACTAAATAAAGAAAGAAAAGAAGTAGGCGGTAGGGTGGCTTAGCGGTTAGCACTGTTACCTTGCACCTCCAGGGTCTGGGTTCGATTCCCACCTCTGTGTGCATGTTCCAGGGTTTCCTCTCTCCCACAATCCAAAGACATGCAGATAAACATTCAGCTAACTTGCGTTCCCAAATTGCCTGTAGTATGTGTGTGAGTGTTTGTGTGTCCTGTGATGAATTGGCACCCCGTCTAGGGTGTACCCCGCCTCGTGCCCTCAGTCTCCTGGAATGGGCTCCAGGCCCCCTGCGACCCTGGATACACGAAACAGCGGTATAGAAGATGAGCAAGTAAGTAAGAAAGAATTTTTTCTTTTCTAAAATGTGCACATTTGTTGCTCTTACTCAGCAAATAATAAAGGGCGCGTTCGCACAAGGAACGATTGTTTTGTAAAGTGCCCGAGTAAAACTGCCCCTCTCACCAGCTTTCACTTTATTAACACTTTCCTGCATAGTTATTTACTCTAACATAAGTCACTTTAAAAACGTCACTTTCAGGCACATTTGCTCACCCCCTGGTCATTTCTATTTTTATTCAACTTCATTCCTACACAAAATGAAATAATTACACAAATTCTATTTCTATATTGTACAGCTGTTTTTCTTATTTTTCTATATTTTTCATATATTGTATATTTTGTACCGTACAGTTATTTTATTCATCTTAGTTAAATTTACCATCTATTTTATTTTTCATATTTATTTCCTATTAATAGTCTTTTATTTTAAGGTCACGGGCGGTCGTCTGCATATCGAAGCATTTCACTGCATATCGTACTGTGTATGACTGTGTATGTGACAAAGAAAATTTGAATTTGAATTGAATCTGACTTAAGCATTTACACTCTCCAATACAGTAGGTGGCAGTGTGCAGCCAGTAGTTCCGCAACCCAACAGTAAAAACGATGAAGAAGAAAAGTACAAGAAAGTCAACCTCCGCGTTATGCGTAACATACAAGTACAAGTATAGAGAATGATCTGTATAAACTTCATGCACTGTAATGACTAAAATGTGACAGAAAGTGCTTCTGATTAGCATGCTATAGTTCGGTATACAGTGAGGTAGCACACCATTATTCCTCATGCAGTGAGCACATCTGGTCAATAACATCAAACAAATAAAGAATGTGAAATAATATACCAGTAAAAATCAGGCCAATAATAAATGCTAGTATAAAACTAAAGTTGGTTAAAGAAGCTAGATGAATTGTGAATACAGGAGCTTCATGTGAGAGTGTGTGAAAGATGATGATGAAGATGATGACGATGATGAGTTCATCTTTTGCTTTGACTTGGATTTGGCATTGTGTGAAATGTCTGAGGTCCTGCCAACTCTGACCTGGCAACACAGGCGGTGATGGTGCCAAGCATGTATGTGAACATGATAGAGTGTGTGAGTGTGTGTGTGTGTGTGTGTGTGTGTGTGTTCATGATCCGTCCGCCTGGTGTTCGAAACATTAAGACATTAGCACCATGGAAAAAGTTCAAGGGAAAAAAAATCCAGAGCCGACATAAAGGAGACATACACACACACATACACACACACATACACACACACACACACAAAACAAAGCACTCTGTAAGGCCAAACACACTCAAAAGCTCATTTAGTTCCTCTCACATTCTTTTTTTCCTTTTCTCGTTCTCTCCAGGCCACTGAGCTAAAAGGATCATTAAGGGAACGACAAAAGAGGGATAAAAGACAAAGAGGGGGGAAAAAATGAAAGCAAGTGTAACACAAATATGAAATGGAGGGAGGAATTCAGGGGATGGTTTGAAATGAAAAAAGGAGAGAAATTAATCCCTGAACACAGTGATGTTGGTGTTGTTTTGGTCCTAATAGAGTATAGAGTTGAAAATATTACAATTATGATTTTTTATATATATATATTTGAAACATTATAGATTTTGTAAAAGCAATAGAAATGTTTGAATAAATGGCTTTTGAATGGATTTCGGAGTAAAACATAATAGATTAGTGAAAGTGCAGTATGGCTGATGACCTGAGGGTGAGCCTCGAACCAGACTCAGACATATTGTACTATTTCTTCAACAAGTTACCTTTATCAACTGCTGTTTATCGTGTGTATGCGTGTGTGTGTGTGTGTGTGTGTGTGTGTGTGTAATACTCCAGCTATACCCCTTGGATGATGCACATATCAAACTCCACTTCTAACACTCCTCCTCCAAACATGCTGTTTCATTGTTTATGTAAATGAGCTCCTGCTGAACCACGAATGAATAAAGAAAGATCTTCTTATATGAGGTCACAATAGGGCGAAAAAATCAAATTGGCCAATACAATAACGGTAACACGCATGGTATGTTTTTTTCCTCATGGTTTTTGGTTTGTACACACACACACACACACACACACACACACCTGGAGACCCATCTGAATGTCTAAAAATGACAACAACAAAAAAAGTTATTTTTGCATGATAGGGCTCTCTTTAAGTTTGTCCTCACAGTTTTGTTTCACAAGATTACTGAGATGAGTGAGTGAGTTACTCATTCACTCATCTTCTATACCGCTTTATCCTGTATTCAGGGTCGCGGGGGGCCTGCAGCCTATCCCAGGAGGCTTTGGGCACAAGGCAGGGTACACCCTGGACAGGGTGCCAATCCATCACAGGGCACACAGACATACCCCCCTCACACACCCATTCACACACTACGGGAAATTTTTGGAACGCCAATTAGCCTAACCTGCATTTCTTTGGACTGTGGGAGGAAACCGGAGTACCCGGAGGAAATCCACCAAGCACGGGGAGAACATGCAAACTCCATGCACA
>JAQMYK010000023.1:3925127-3946819 GCA_030014345.1 Clarias buthupogon | reverse complement strand
CGGAGGGGTAGGGCTATGTGGAGGGGTAAGGGGTAGAAATGGGATTCAGCCTTAGTTTTCATACTTTATTCTGAAATATTTCATAAGTAAAACAAGAGAAAAAAAAGCGAGTGGGTGTTTGGGTTAAAGAGACACTTACTTTGGGCGAGAGTATGGAAATAGCCCCTCTAACGCAAACGCACACACACACACATACAAATCATCCTTCTCAGGACCTTCATTGCTTAATTTTTGGCCCCGCCAAAATATGAAAACATGGTGTCACACACACACACACACACACACACACACACCACTACTACACATTTCTTTTCTCTTGTCTCTCATTCACTTTCCCTCTCTCCGCTCTCTCCCCTCTCGTACCCTCCTAACCCTCACCTCTCCTGCCCTCTCATGAGAAAATTTTCGGAGGCCCCTAACTCCAGCCGGGTGCTGCGGTTTCCTCCCTGGGGGCGTTCTCTTTCTCTTCTTTCACAAAAGGAAAACAACAGCCGTGTTCTCTCCATCTTTCTCTCTCCCTCTCTCTCTCTCACACACACACAAAACAGTCAGGTCCCTAGGGAGCGACGGGGAACAATCACTCACTCAAAACACACACAAACACACTCCAAACCAAGAAGTGAGTTAGTGAGTAGTCCAGAGTGAGGAGTGTAAAGGGAAAAAAATAAATTATCTCAAAAATTAGAAAATGAGATACAATGGTCAGGAACTGAGAAAATTAATTAATTAATTAATATACTATACACTACTGCTCAAAAGTTTGGGATCACTTTCTAACTCCTTGGTTGTTCCTGAATTTGCTGAAGGTGTTTTTCCAAAATGCACAATCATCTCCTTCAAACAGTTGATATTGAGATGTATCTGCTACCCATGATCTGTAAATCCTTTATAACGGCTCTAATCTGAGGTGCTGTTAATTAATTGGTGATTTCTGAGGCTGCTGACTCTAAATAAACGTCTCCTCTGCAGCAGAGGTAAGTTGTGGTCTTTATGAGAGACAGTTTCATCATGGAGCTTGATGGGTTTTGCAAATGCACTGGACATAAGTGTTCTTGCAAGAACTGTTCCAGAATAGCTGACCTCGGTGTCTTAAAATAACAACTGACTGTTGTTGTTACATAATTACCACTTAGTTATTTCATAGTTTTGAAATCCACAGTATTGTTGTAGACTTAAAATAAAGCATCAAACTAAGTGGTGTCATATAGTGTATATATATAAAAATCTCTATCTAAGTTTGACAAAACTTTCTCCAAAATTCTGTAATAACTCCAAACTCCTGGCTTGACGTACATGAGCCTGAAAAATGTCCCACGTCTGGGATTTCGCAAAAGACTGAGCTTCACGCTTATACTGTACGTTCTTTATTATTTTATATTTGTATGACAGACATCTTCAGCATATCCAAAACTCTGAGCTTGTTGTCATTTCAAAGAGAAAAGACAGCAGTGAGAGTGTCCTCAGGGACTATCTCAGGGTCCTCTCTCTCTCTCTCTCTCTCTCTCTCTCTCACACACACACACACACTCAAGCACAATCACGCAAACACGCCATGAAGACCAGAGGGAGCAGCTGGAGACCTCACACACCAACACCCACTAAAAATACTGATCTTCCACCTGCCTGCCAAGCGCACACTAATCAATCACTCGCACACACGGATGCGCCACGAGTAGACGACTGCACGCTGACTAGCTGGCCAGGCTGACTGGAAAGATTAAGCACAATATTTTAATGCCTTGGATTTTATCGACTTATAATAAACTAAACTCCCTAGATGAGATGATTTATACTGATGCAGTGCAGACACATGTCCTGGATAAAGTTAGACTTCCTGAATGTTGTGACTAGTCCTCCTAGGTGTCAATAGTTTTGCACAGGAACATGTGTGTGAAGGAACACATATGCATGGCAGAACTGTCTTGTCTTTATCCATAGTATATAACCGGCAAAAATAAATAAATAAATAAATAAATAATTGACAGATTTAGCAGCAAAAATCACACCATTATAATGAAATCTAATAATAAATAATTTATTTACCAACAGTAACAATTTAAAAGGTCTGATACTTTGTACCATTTTACATTTCCCACCTTTGATCCACTTAATAAAATTAAGTAATCTGACACACATTACATTCAAACCTCACTTTATATTCACTTTGAATAAATTATTGGCACCCTTGTCTTTGTCTATTATATATATATATATATATATATATATATATACACATGAGGTGTGTTCAAGTCAAACCGTGACTTGTTATTAAACTTCTAGCGAATGAAGGCGTAAAACTGAACAGTAAAATAACTGAACGGTGAACGCGTTTTAAAGAAGGCCATACATCCGTGAATGACGATTCCGGCTGAGGTGGCTCGGAGCCCACTGCTGCCGTTCGTGCGAACATTCAGCGAGAACACCTGATCCTTAAAAATAGACAGAAAAATTCAACAAGTCGTCAGCTTGCGGAAGAAACGCATCCGTCTGTGGGCATTGTACATGCAATTATTCGCCAACACCACTTGCACATTACAGGAACTCGGCTCAAAGTTATCGGCACATCCACCGTACAGTCCTGACCTCACTCCTAGCAATTTCCATATGTTTTGACTATTAAGGGAGTTCCTGGGAGGCCAGTGTTAATGATCATGACTTTGGCATACTGAGACAACCTTCTATCTTGATGGTGTCCAAGCACTAGTGAAACACTGGTATGAGTGCATTAGTGTAGCAGGGGATTATATAGAGAAGTAAAGGGAGCTTTACTCTTCTAATTATGATCCGTTATTCTGTGCAATCGTAGGTCCCGGTTTGACTTGAACGCCCTTGTTATATAGTAATATACAGCACTGCAGTATGGAGTCAGAAGTGTCAGGCTATGAGAGGACACTTTCAGCACTCAGCCGCATCCAGTCTCAACATCAAACAGATTCCTGACCCTGACTCCCCACTGTCCTTTCCATATAGTCTACATTTTACAACACCCCCTCCCTTTCAGAGACACCCCCCACCACCACCACCCACCCACCCACCCACCCACCCACACACACGTGGTATAGTCGGTCCAGGAAAACAACTGTTTTTAAGATGGTACACGTGTAAATAAGCAAAATTAGCCGTGAAAACAAACATCGTCACAAAAAAAATAATAATTAAGAATTACTGCAATCGTCTTCAAGCATCACGTAAAATCACAGTGAAAAAAATAAATCACACGTTTTCATATGTTTGGCGCTGGTTTGCCGGATAACAAAGCGGCTCCAGAAACCAGACAGCTTGAAAAAGAGGGAGACGGAAAAAACGCACGCCATCAGCGCACGCTGCCTCCAAGTTTAACACGCAATTAAATATTAAGCTATCTTAGAAACGCTTTGTTGAACTCAAAACAAAGCAAATGCTTCCAAATAAATATTTATGGTCAGACGTACGTCTTGCTCCGTTTTGTTCTTTCTCCCTCAACACTGTGAAAACCATTAAGCTCACAGGATTTAATAATTTATGTGAAAACACACACACACGCGCACACACACACATACACATATGCACACATACGCACACATATGCACGCACATACACTCTCTCACACACACACAAAACTCTGCTGAGTCCAAATTGTTCAAACAGTCCAAGTCTTTCAGCAGGGATCTGCACGCAGCTTTGCCAAATCACTTCAAACCATCTGGCAAATGCGCACGTGTTCCTCAAGGCCTAGTTCTCCTAAAAAGATCTCTTCTAGGCTCCTCATTAGAAGTCAATGAGATCGCTTAAATCTGTCTCGAGGATTTGGATTACCATCCTGTTCCGGTGTGCCATGGAAGAAAGGACATACAGTATATACAGTACAGTGTGTAAGGCTTTGGTTGGCTAAAGGAACCATCGGATATCGAACCCCCTAGATCTTAAAAAGAGCCAAATGACGCCGAAAAGTTTCGGCTTGTGCGCTGCAGGTAAAAGTGAAAACGTCTTAGTAGAAAATTTATCCACCAAAAAAAGATTTCAAGAAATGAACCATGCAGCACGGGTCCATCCTGCAACGTCCAGAACTTCAGCTAAACCAACCGGACAGAACCGAGTGCCACGTGACCTGAGACTTGTCTCCTGGATTATCAGGTTACAGATATGATATGATGATCATGTGTGTCTCTCCATGTGTATATAGAGACACATATGATCTTTTCTTCTTTATGTCTCTCTCTCTCCATGGATGTCTTTGTCTCGGTCTATCTTTCTTTATATGTGTATCTCTCTTTTTGTTTTTCCCTTTCATGTGTCTCCTTTTGGCCTCTCTATGTCTTTGCGTCTTCCTCTTCATCTGTGTCTCTCCCTGTATGTTTCTCTTGAAATCTCTTTCTCTCTCTTTTTGTTCTCTCCATACATCTCTCTTTTTTCGCATATCTATCAGTGCATCTCTCTGCATATAAACCATGAGTCTCTTTCTCTATGTATCTCTCTCTCTCTCTCTTTATGTTTCTCTTCATTTTTGTGTTTCTCTCTGGTTGAGTCTCTTGACGTATGTATCCTGCTCACTGTCTCTTTTTGTCTCTCTATCTTGCTCTGTGTCTCTACTTGCATATGTGTGTCTCTTTATGTTTCTTTTAATTTGTGTATCTATCTGATTTAGTCTCTCTCTCTATGTATCTTTCTCTAGCTCTCTCTCTATGTATCTATGCCTGCATGTGTCTCTCTCTATGCTTCTGTGTGTTTTCCTTCATTTGCATGGACATCTCACGATGTGTGTATCGCTTTCTTTCTTTCTCTATACTGTATGTCTCTCTACGTGTCACTTTCTTTATCTACTTATGTTTATGTTATCTCTCTGCGTCATCTTTACATGTGTATCTTTCTCTCTTAGAAAAGATCATTAAAAACACTTTAAAGTCAAGGTAATTATGTCTATTTTTTCCATAAACAGTTCAGACTATGGGAATAAAATTGAAGTAGTTATAACTCCAGGTAAAACTTATTTTAAAAGTTATAAAATATTTATATCACATTTAGACAGGAAGATGCAAACATTTCAACTGAAATCATTTTGCTATTAAGATCTCGTCATCCACTTTATATAATTTCGTTTATAAATATTGGACTGAATTTTGTCCTAAGGGTGTGCAAACTTTTGCACACCATTGTATAACTGCAGACGAAAAACAACACGGGATAATCTTTAACCATATCTCAGCAATGATTCTCTATGTCTTTTTGTTTTATTACAATGCCCAAGTCCAGCTGTAATAAAAAAAGTAAAAAAAAGTAAAAAAAGCCTCCATCCAAGTATTGCTGGGAAGTTCTGCGTAACGAGCAGCCTTCAGTACTAATCTAATCACTCAGCATACTATAATGCTTCGATGCCTTCATAACAGTGGGCTCCATCGACAGACTTTTAAAAAGCGACAACAATGACAAGTTCTGTTCTTCAGATATGACTGTACCATCTTGTCAACATTCTCTACAATGTGTTTTTTTTTTTCTTTTCTTCCTGTTTCCTGTATATCCAAGAAGTCAGGTTGCTTTTCACCTGTTTAGTTTTATTTCCTCCCTATACCACTCAAGGCTAGCGAATGACCTTCCATGCCGGCAGCCGCAAAGCCTCAAGTGAATACAGTCAACTATCATATGACTTTCTGTTGGAGGAAGTAACATATCAACTTTGGTTTTATTTATTTTTCATATGCATGTGTCCCTAAGGAAAGCTGTTCTGGTATAGTTCTTGCAAGAACAGTATTGTCAAGTGCATTTGCAAAACCCATCAAGCACCATGATGACCTCTCATGAAGACCTTCCCAGTAAAAGCAAGACCAAAACTTACCTCCGCTGCAGAGGAGAAGCTCATTTAGAGTTACCAGACTCATAAATCACCAATTAACAAAAAAAAGTAGCAGATACATCTCAATATCAACTGTTCAAAGGAGATTATTGCACATTTCCGATGGCTTCAGCATTGTTTTACAGTGCAGAACGAGATAAAAAACAGGAAATACCATGCAATTAGAAGGTGTTTGACTGAAATTTTTGACTGCTACTGGTTGACACCACCAACCAGACAGTGAAGACATCATCTGCACCACAGATCACCACAGAATCCATAGCAAAATGGCAGAACTTTAGAAGCTTCAGCTGCCTCCTGAGAGTCCACTGTCCACTGATAAAAAAGGTTCCTCATGTTTTCTATAACAGTTAATGGTTCAAGCTTTTTAAGAAGGCTCCATGTACTTGGATCACGGTGTGCAAGGAATACCTCTCTACTCTAGGTTTCTCCTGAGAACCTTTAATATAGAAACACAGATTTGACAAATATCTTTCACTGAATATTCATCTCCATGGTCATCAATCCAATCTGGGTGCTCTTTGGACCAATCCACTGTTTAAGGTTCCTCAAGGGTTCTTATAAGGGGTAGAGACTTCCAAAATGGTTTAATCCATTTGAATCATGGTGTAATAGGTAGACGTATCCATTCTAGTTTTCAAGAAGGAATCTTTAATAGTTTCCCAAGCAAAGCTCAGATTTGAGAAATCTCTTTCACCGGATATTCGTCTCCATGGTCATTAATCTTAGTTCCCTTAAGAGTAGACCAATATTTAAAAACAGTTTGCTCAAGGGTTCTTTTAAGGATTGGAGATTTCACAACATGGTGTCAAAGGAAGGTCTCTAACCTAGGTTTATATGAAGAATCTTTTATAGTTTCCCCAATTTAAGAAATCCAGATTTGACCGGTCCCATTCATTGGATATTCTTCTCCATGGTCATCAATCTGCATTCTCTTCGGAGTAGTCCACTGAAAAAGGTTCCTCAAGGGTTCCTAAGGATTTTTCCCATTTGAAACATGGAAAGAAAGAAAGATTTCTTCATTCTAGCTTTCTATGAGGAGCCTTTAATATTTTCCCCAGGATAAGAAATCCAGATTTGACAAATCTCTTTCAACGGATATTCATCCTCTTGGCCATCAATCTGCGTTCTCTTGGGAATAGTTAACTGGTGGAGAAAGAAAAAAAATATATTCCTTAAGGGTTCTTATGAGAACACCAATCTGACTTCTTTTGGAAGGAGCCCAAGCATAGAAAAAGGCTTCTTAAGGGTAATTATTTAAGATTTCTAGGAAAGTCATATCTTCTTGGAATCTGTTGTGAAAGAAGATGCTCCATTGTAGATTTCTACAACTTTACATTTAGGCTTTGGCACACACCCTTATCCAGAGCAACTTACATTTTTATCTCATTATACATCTGAGCAGAGTTAAGGGCCTTGCTTAAGGGTCCAATAGTGGTAACTTGGTGGTCGTGGGGTTTGAATGTGGGACCTTCCGAACCATAGTCCAATGCCTTAACCACCGAGCTACCCCTGACCCTTTAATAATTGGACATGACTAGATTGGGGAGAAAAGTTTCTATATGAATCCAAGAACCTGTGTCATGACAAATCTTACCCTGAGCATTAATCAGGATTTTCATTGAATATGGTTTGCATTGGGTGTAAGGCACTGTTTTACAAATGGGTTCTCTCGAGGGTTCTTCACAATTTTCTAAAGATGTTCTATCACATTTGAACATTTTGTATGAGAAAATCTTTTCTTTATAGGTTCCTATGTTAAAATCTTACTTGTCCCTTCAGTTGGACCAATTATTTTCAAAAATATCTTCCATCCATCATTGGCTTTTCATTGAATTCCATTTTCTCAATCCGGCTTCTCAACTTGAGCTTTCTATATGAGTTCAATCTATTCAGTGCCGTTTGCTAAAAAGGAAAAGAAACCCCTTAGTTGCCGGGTCCTGTGTAGTGGAGTAGACTATTATGAACTTTAAATGAACATTTCTATTTCTATGATACACAATATCTATCAAAGTTCGACATTTTCAATAACAGCTACAAAACTTGACCTTAAAATCACCTGCTTCCAGAATCTGGAATTGGTCAACCATATTTAAACAAAGAAGCTTACAATAATCCAGATATACAAAAAACTATATTGTGACATATTTCATCAATCCACCGGTGTTGTATCTTGATATCACCCAGCACTACTACATAGAACTTTATAAGCTTTCCCTCACACAGCCAAACCAAAGATCGGTTTAGGGGTTGTAAGAGTGCACCTACTATCCAAGCGGGAATAAATCATAGCCTTAGAGAGAGTCAGAGCAACATTTCCGTCTGCCATGTCTTTTAAACAGAATTACACAATAGCCCTGGCCAAGAATGAAGCTGCCTTCAAATCTGCTCCAAAAAAAAAAAAAAAAATTTAAAGCCGCATAATAGAAACGCTGCTTTCTAAATAAGACGGCTCCCCCCAAAAAATGCATCGCCATATGGAAAAGAACCTCAACGTTAGAGTGCCATAACATAAATATCCTGTCCGTTATCAGCACTAAGGTCTTGTCTTGTTTAGTTCTTCCATAAACGTTCGGCGGAAAGAGGTGAAGGAATATTTGCATGCATCTTAAAAAAAAAAAAAAGTCTGCAAAGTGGCCCCGTTTTTTTTTTTTTTTTTTTAAAGCAGACTTTTTAAGAGTGGTCTGACAGCTCTCACCCCACATCCACCAACTGACTACAACCCCCACCCACCTCCCCATCCCCACGCCACCCCCTTTTTCGCCTTCTCAAAAACTCTTTTGAGACACGACGGACCCGCGACCTAAAAAGAGGCTTACGCTTCCCTCAGAAGTGCTTCCAGAGCATTACGGCGCTTCTCAAACAGCGACGTTCTTGTGTGTTTACCAGGATGCCAAATCACAGACAGGCTCGTGCACCCTCCCTTCCCTTCCCCTCCTCCTTTACTCGGTTGCACAATGCAACCCTGTCACCAGCCCGTCATCCTTTCAAGCCCACCGTGATCCATCGCTTTCCATAGAGCGGCGCGTCTGTTCTGAACCTTGACACATTCTTTCCTCTGTTCCTCCGCTTAGATAAACCCTCCTGCATTTGACGGGGGGGAAAAAAACAATGAAGTAAACTTCACCTTTTCGTCTAAACACAGAAGCGTTCTGCGAGTTGAGTCCGACTATTTTTCATGCATTTTTTTGCTCTTTTTCAGCACAAAAATGACTGGCTGTCAGGTAAACAGACTGGACCTTTGTAAACCTCTTAAACAGATGTCTCGCATCCCATCATTCATTCTCATGAATATGGTTGACTACTTTCATGACAACAAAAAAAAAAAAACTTTGGTGTGAAATCCACCCCCACACACATACACGCATGCAAACACACACACACACACTCACTCCCACCCCCCCCCACCCCCACCCCCTTTCCCAGACTCTTCCTTTCAGCCAAAAATAAAGATTTCCTGTCAGGTGCAAATAGACTTTGGTCCTTTGTAAAACTCCAAACTCGATGCTTCCCATCATTCTCAGAAATGCATCAGACTACTTTCATGGCAGCAGTGTTTTTTTGAAATGCACACCCCTAAGTTTGGTGTGAAGTACTTTTTTCCTTCCCATCATCTCCCTCTCTTAGAAAAAAAAAAGGAAAAAATCTCAAATTCCACGACAACTTCGCCTCGTCTTTCGTCTAAACGCAGAGACGTTTTACTCAAGCAGAGGACACTTTGGGTACATCTGACTACTTTTATGATTTTTTCCCCCCACTTTCCCTCCACTTTACATCAAAATACGATTGCCTGTCAGGAGCGAGTGGATTCTGGACTTTTTGTAAAACTCAAACAGACGCCTCACATCTCATCATTCTCATGAATACCGTCATTGCATCCAAAAACAAAACTTTTTTTATGTATCTCTAGTCCTTCTTTCAGTCGAAAATATTAAATGAATAAATAAATAAATAAATAGAAACAGCAGGGTTCCAGCACCATCAATGCTTGGACCCATAAAAATGATTTCCTGTCAGGTGCAAATATTCCGGTTCTTTGTAATATTCCAAACTTGATGGTTCATATCAGTCATATGAGTCATATGACTAGGTTTTTTTGTTTTGTTTTGTTTAAGAAGTGTGTCAGAGTGCTATCATTTTTCCCCTTATCACTACAGTTTTTGCCAAAATAAAAAAAATAAATAAAAAAAAGCATTGATGCGAACAGGTGCAAACAAATTCTGGACATTTTGTTAGGTAAAAAAAAAAGGATCTCTTAACCAGACATTTCCCCCTCCCATCATTCACAGGAATAAACATTAAGAAAAAAAGAAAAAGTTCCCGGCTCTACCTCAAGCTTCAAAGGAAGCATTTGCAATTGTAGAGAGCCCGTTGGCAGGCATTTTAAAAGCCATTCATTAGCGGGTGTGTGGATTCGAAAAAAAAAAAAGAAAAACTTCTCCCATCGCGGCTCAACATAACGGTTTTGCCTTTTGTAGTTACGCTCGGGCCGCAAAAACAAAGCGTCTTTTTTTCTCTCTCTCTCTCTCGCTCTGTGTTGTGTGTTCCCAGCTTGCTACGCAATACTCACTCGGTATTGTTCTTGATTATCGAATGAGCACAATGCCAAGATCGTTCTCCAAGAGCAGGAACCCATTAAGAGGGAAAAAAAGGAAAAAAAATGGGGTGGTCTTCAAGCCAAAGAAAATGCCAAAGCCGGGAAACAATTAAGAATTACAAGTGGAATATTTACACCAGATTGCTGATGCTGTCTAAAACAACAGCAGCAATTTCTTTTATTATTATTATTTTTCTGAATGATTCCATCAGGAACCATTTTTACTTTTCTTTCTAGAACCTTTTCCTCAAATACGCATAACGTAAACCTCTGTGGTGCAAAAGCGTCCTTCACATTTTACAGAATGAAATTCTTTATCAGGAAATGTTCAGCTAAACAAAATAAGAGATCTGAAGAAGAGATTTAATACATTAAAAAGAAATCTTGCCAGCGTTCTTGTGACCAATTTAAAGTGTTAACGATGAAACAACACAAATCAAGAAATCTTGCTAGATTGTAAAAAATAAATAAATAAATAAATAAATAGCAAGTAAGTGGCTACATTCCCATTTTAAAAACTTTCCGTATAACTGATCTGGCACAGGATTTACGCCGGATGCCTTTCCTGTCGCAACCCTGCTGTTTCCTAACCGGGCTCGGGACCAGAACTGCGTGCAGTAGTTGGGTTGTATGGGGCACAGGGTTAAGAATCTTGCCCCAAGACCAAACAGTGGCAAACCAGCGGATGCAGGGCTCGAACCCCTAACCCTCTGGTTGAACAAATCCAGAACTGCAACCACCTGAGCCACCAGTGCCCCCTTCAAAGCCCTAACTACAAACAACAAGTTGTGAATTAAATTTGAACTTAGATTCTCAATATTTCAACTTAATAAATCAATATTTCAGAATATTGTCATTATTTCAACTTAATATCTTGTTGTTGTTGTTTTTTTGCCATTAAGTGCATTGGTGGCTGCTGTGCGGCAGGCGTGGGTTCAATTCAATTTCCTCACAAAATCTTTTACTTATGACCAATCATTAGACGCACAGGCTATGTGTTAACCAAATTCCATCAAAACAAACATCTTGAAAATAGCTTATGGAGTTTAGAGTGTTAATTATGAAGTTGAGATGATTAAGCTGAAATCCACTCAGGGTTAGGGCACGGGTCGGAGTACGCCCTGGACAGGGTGCCAATCCATCCCAAGGCACACACACACACACACATTCACAAACCTGGGAACACCAATTGGCCTAATCTGCATGTCTTTGGACTGTGGGAGGAAACCCACCAAGCACTGGGAGAACATGCAAACTCCATGCACACAGACCCAAGGCGGAAAATCGAACCCTCAACCCTGGGGGTGCGAGGTGCCACCCTGCAGCCTAAACTGAAATTATTAAGTCTAAATAGCAAGATAAAATGTAGACAACAACAAAATATCCTGAAACTGTTGGTAAAATAACAAAATCAAACTGAAATAAGAATCTTAGAATAGTAGAACTAGTGACTGAGAATAAGAAGTGCAAATAACAGGGAACGAGTTGTCTTGAAAAGTCTTATCGCATCTTATCTCCACGGTTTATGGGTTCGAATCTCCTTGAAGCTCTGGGAGTTTGTCCTGTTCTCTCTCATGAAGCCCACTCACGCGCGCAACTCACGCGCGCAACAGGAGATGCTCCACGCAAACGCACAAAAACAACTTAGAATAAAATGAAATAAAAATAATAAATAAAAAAAAATAAACATACACCACACGCACGGGTTCTCGCGTGTCCCCACACGGGGACACGAGGCAGGACACCCCGGGGTCAGGGTTCTTACCCTCGCCGATGTCCCGCAGGTAGTTTTCTGTGCGCAGTCCTGCTGCTCCAGCCGCGCGCCCGTGCAGTAATACTTCTGCTTCACCAGCCAGTCGTCCAGCCCTCTCCTCGCCAAGCAGGCGTTCACTACAAAACTGTCACCTGCAGCACGGACAAGCAGGAGAACTCCGTTTAACACAAGATCATCAACAAATCAAATGAAGTCTAACTTCAAACTAGTGCGCCGTGAGGAAGCGCGCGGGGGGATCTGAGCGCATTCATAGCAAAAAAAAGAAAATCTCTGAACTCCTCACTGAACTCACCTTCTGGGCTTTCCCTCGGTTTACAGATTGCAGCTTTTAACAGGAGAAAAGCAGAGAAACAAAATGTTAAAATGTTTTTAATTTTATTTTATTTTTTTAATGAATGCAATACTAAAAACACATAAGAAAGCATGAAAGGGAAGAAGAAGCACAGCCTTACCATGTTTGGAATGGAGTTTACCCATTTCTCCGCATCAGACTGCAGGAATAAACCATCAGATCGGCTTTTAATCCAACAAAAAAAAACCAACGCGATCCGCGAGGACACCGAAACACATGCGCGCGCGCGCTCACTTGCGACACGGAGCCAGAGCGCGAGTGCAGCTTTGATCACCCCTCACGCGCGTAGTCTCCTTCCCAGCCCCACCCCCCCCCCACCCCCCCCACTACTGCCCCCAAGGGTTGCCAGATTCACTGCTTTGTTTACCCTCCTGATCTGATCAGTGTCACCCTGACACCACAACACTGGACTTATTCCATGTTTTCAGGTGTTTCCATGAGTCAGTGATTTTTGAGTGAGTTTTAGGTGAAACTATTGGTTGATGATATGAATTTCTTTATATACAAAAGTATTTAGCCAAACCTGTTAATTATTGAATTCAGGTGAGGCCCGTTATCCCCACTGAAGGACAATCTTAATGCTTCGGCAGCCCAAGACATCTTGGACAATGGTACACTTCCAACTCTGTGGCAACAGTTTGGTGAAGGCCCTTTTCTATTCCAGCATGACTGTGCCCCAGTGCACAAAGCAAGGACTATACAGACATTGTTTGATGAGTTCTGTGTTGGAGAACTTGACTGGCCCGAACGCAGAGCCCAGACCTCAACCCTTTGGGATGAACTGGAACGGAGATAGCGAGCCAGACCTTCTCGTCCAACATTCGTGCCTGACCTTATAAATGCTCTACAAAATGAATGAGCATGAATTCCCACAGAAACACTCCAAAATCTTGTGGTCAGCGTTCCAAGAAGAGCGGAAGCTGTTACAGCTGCACAAGGGGGACCGACTCCATATTGAAGTGTATGTATTTGGATATTGCAGGTTTGGTCAATTACTTTTGTCCATATGCAGTATTTAATGGGGTGCCTTAGTGGTTAGCATTATTGCAGTTCACCTCCCAGGTCGGGTTTCGATTCCCGCCTCGTGGTCCGTGTGTGCATGGAGCTTGCAAGTTTTCGCCATGCTTGCTGGGTTTCCTCCAGGTACTCCTTCCACAGGGTTTCCTTCCACAATCCAAAGACATGCCGAGTAGCCTAATAAGTGTTCCGAAACTGCCCGCAGTGTGTGAATGAGCATGTGTATGTGTGTACACTGCGATGGATTGGCACCCCATCCAGGGTGTACCCCGCCTTGTGCCTTACCACCACCATGCTTTTAATGGAGAGCTGGCGCCTTACAGCTCCAGTGTCATTGGTAAGATCCTCAGTTCAAGTTGTTCAATGTATAGTGTTTATCATGATTCTTTCATGTTCACCTGTCCTTTAAGTTTTCCATGTTTATCAACCATGTAACCTCTCTTTTTAGCACTGACAGCCCACTCCTGTCCACAACGCCTTAAATACTCTCTATTTCCCTAATGTCATCCATTAGTTAAAGGGTCCTACACATCTACAGTACTTCTAACCACACAGGTTTTCCCTTTAAATAGAACCACATGATCATAATTGTCCGGGTATGGTGGTCAGGATATGGTTCAGCATGTATGGTGCGCAAAACAACTACATCAGCAAAGGTAACACAAAGCAGCTTTAAAGAAATACAGATTTAGATTTAGATCCTTAATGAGAAAGACAGAGGCAACAGAAAGAAGGCAAACCTCCCACACATATAGAAAACATAAAGAAACTTTGTCACTTTCTATCCTTTTCTATACTTTTTATCCTTTTCTTAATCAAATATATATATTTGATTAAGAAAAGGATAGACTATAGACTATACTACAAAGCCTAAGAGCATGTTGAACTAACATTGCATATGAGCATATTGGAAATGACTCTAAGTTCAAAGTGATGTTGGAACTTGTAATTTCTCGCCTACAACCAGTAAAAACCACAGAAAACAACTCTCTCATCTTGGGACTCTTCTCAATTGCCAGTTTCTTCCCTGTTTATGGAGTGAAATCGAATCAACATAGCAGTATTGGCTTTAAATGTATTACAATACAGAGTGCCCAGTTCAAACAATAACAATGATCATAGTAATCACTGTTGTGAAAAGCTAGTCATGAATATACCTTGTTACTAGTGTTCGTGTTTCCATTGTTCGTTGATGTTGTTGCTGTGTTGTATGTGATCTTTGAAATTCACTATAGTAAACAGAACCAAACCTGATCAGGTCTGGAACTGTAAATGAGCACATAAAGTAGCTTTATATGAGCTTTATCAGCTTAACGTCTAATTAAAAAAAAAAACAATTTCCAAGACACACTCTTTTTATCACTTCCAACGTCAAATTGTTGGAAATAACACAATTACTGTAAAACTTGTAAATGCAGACATTACAGGTAACTGGAATGTGGCATAATACTTCTCAGATACGCACAAACTAAAACAATGACAATGACAACTCAACCCCTGATAACACCTGTTCTACACGCACTATAATGGTATCTCAACATCAGAGCTTACTGAGAATGCTCCAACACTGAATAAACATCTGGTCAGCACTAGTCCCAGGGTGAGCACTAGTCCAGTGGGCTGGGTCCACAATGGTGGTGACAGATAGGATGGTATGAACAAAGGGTGGCATGGTGGCTTAGTAGTGGCACCTTGCACCTACAGGGTTGAGGTTTGATTCCCTCTTTGGGGTCTGTGTGCATGGAGTTTGCATGTTCTCCCCGTGCTTGGTGGGTTTCCTCCGGGTATGCTGGTTTTCTCCCACAGACAAAAGACATGCAGGTTTAATTTATTGGTGCTCTCAAACTGTCAGTAGTGTGTGATTCACAATCAGGTATCAAGCTGGCAACCCTACCCTGCCACAGAAACGACGGATATACAGAATCTTCAGGGTGGGGAGTACGCATCACCTAATGTGCCGAGTGGCACAAGAACGGACCAAAACACTATATACTACAGGGCTGTAAAGGCAGTTAAAATATATTATTAAAAAAATAATTAATACTCAAAGCTCTCCAGCTAACCATGATTAACTAATGATTTGTAAAGCTGATTTAATGCAGGTTTCAAAAGTAGGAAAAAAGAAAATCAGCAGTGAGAATTGGAATTTCTAACAAGACTGGAGGCACTGATAAATGACTAGCCATTGACAGTAAAACAGTTTGTAAAAAGACTTACAAGGTTAAAGCTAAAAATATGCCGATCAGCTTTAATGTAATCGGTGATATTATTATTATTATTTCAGGTTGAAGCCCATGTACACATCTGTCTGTCTTTCTGTATGGCAGAACTCCCTGTCTAACTTATTAATACAAAGAAATAAAATACTTCTTTTGTCGTCAGCCAAATACACTCCCTGTTCAGTAATCGGAGAGTGAATCACAGATGAGAAATGTAAAAGAAATTTTATAAATATGAAGTTTTGTCTTAAAACGACTCCAGTGCATTATAATTCACTTATAACAACACTTCAGAGCTTTTATTTCAGAGGTGAATATATGAACTAATCCCAGTAAAATGATCCAGTTTAGCTCTTCTAACTAATATCTTGGTGGAGGTGTTTGTTTACATTGAGCAAGTAGTATCTTATTTTAAAGTAGATTATTAAATCCGACATGTAACTGTTCATAACATCGCTTTTACTCAGCATTTAGATTTCACTTATGGTGCAGGTTAAACTTCAGGCAGTTATATAAGGACTGCAAAAGTTTCATAAAATTCTGTCCAGCGGTCGATTTAAGACGCGCCCACAGTTTGACACATGTGGTTTGCTGTCAAAACTTGTGGTTTATAATCTCGCACATAACGGCTCATAACGTCTCTTCTACTCAACATTTTGATTTCATTTTATTGATTTCATTTAACTTTAGGCAAATACCTGAGGGCTGGCAAAGTTTCATTAAATTAATGAAATTAATGCGTGATGCATGACAATATCTGGCTTCGACAGACGTACAGACAGACGGTTTTTTTTCCTGCTTTCTGGTCCTCCAGTGTATGAAACCTAAATATATCATCGAAAGCGCGAGTTCTGACCGCGAAATATTTATTTTATTTATACTGTACTATATAGATAAACACAGAGACATCAGGGGTTCGCATCAATCTGGCAACATCCGTGCCTCAGTCCTGCGTGCAGAGGAGGCGGTTACACAAAGTGTTTTATTGGACCAAGGCGGTGCATGAAAGCAAGCTGGAAGTCTTTGGGAGTCTGTGGATGTTAAATTAAAATAAATAAGTAATTAAATAAATAAACACACACACACACAAAAAATCCAAACGAACTATAAAATTTATACTTATTTACCAAGACACATATATTATTAAAGGAAAGCTCTGCCCTGGAATACGGTAGATGTTTTGATGGATGTGTTTTGTTACTCTGGTGCTGGTTAGTTAGCATGTAGCTGTGTTTTCATCACTGCTTGTGAGGAGTTAGTTAGTGGTTGTTTGGCACTCTGGCGTCATAAGCTAGTTTTATTCCTAGCACAGGTACACATTAGTGGAAATGTTGGTATAAAGATTGCACTAAAAGTCCCAGAATGCAATGCAGCCATAGCGATGATGACATTGTTAGAATGACAGACAGTGAGCAGAGGGTATGGATAAGGAGGTGAGCGAGCTGGACAGGAGGAACATAGATATGTTCTCTTTACATAGATATGAAGCAAGGGCTAAACAGAAACAAAGTGTGCTTGGGATGATAAGGATATTTTTCTATCAATTAGTGTGGGTCACGGTGGCTTAGTGGTTACCTCTGTCGCTTTGCATGTTTAGGGTCTGGGTTTGATTCCCACCTCCGGTCTACATGCATGGAGTTTGCATGCTCCACGTGCTTGGTGGGTTTCCTCTGAGTACTCCGGTTTCCTCCCATAGACATTAAAAAACATGCATATTAGGCTAATTGGCATTCCCAAATTCCCCATGGCGAATGAATGAGTGTGTAAGTGTGTGTATGTATGTGTGTGCCCAGTGATGGACTGGCATCCCATCCAGAGTGTACCCTGCCTCGTGCCCTAAGTCTCCTGGGATAGGCCCAGGCCCCCGCGACCCTAAATACAGGATAAAGCGGTATAAATGATGAGTGAGTAGTGTGGGTCGTTCATGCATTCATGTTACTCCGACACCACTAGCGTATTTGTAGCAGTCCTGTAACTTTCACATCATCTTATGCAATCATTCTATTGATGCGGTTAGATGCACATAAAATGTTTTTACACTCTAGGATGACTTTTATTTTAAAAATGTTTTGAAACTGTCAGAAAATTGTGGTCACAGTGGGACTTAAAACACATTAAAAAATCTAATAAAAGAATTCTTTTATAATGTTTGCTTTTTGTTTACAATAATAAAAATTCAGCCAAAAATTATACAGAGCACAAATATACAGCACACACACACGCACACACACCCCGAGAGACTGAGAGAAAGATACGAGTCAGCCAAGCGTGCCTCATACTGTCATGCTTGAACAGACCTAAGACCTCCTGTCACTCCAAACAGAAGACCTGACTTGATAAAAAGGAGGCTGGTGACATGTGAGCATAGATTACACAGCGTAGCTGTCTCTCTGATATGATGTGTAGCAGCGTCTCTGTTTAGATAGCTTGATGTGTGTATTAGCAGCATTATGTAGTACATACTATATAATACTTTAGCACTGGTATTTTAAACTAAGGTAACAACCCAGGTTGTTGTGGCTCTGTTGGTGCTCTTGCAGCAGCAGCAATAATAATAATAATAATAATAATAACAACAACAACAACAATCATAATTTTAACACAAGTTATTAGACATGCTTGCTTTCAATTGTTTTTAGTTGCTTTTTTCCACACAAATGTTTAGTTGCCCAGGTAATAATGTATGTAATAAATGTGTGTGTTGTGTTATTTTTAATTGTAGATTCCATAAATAAGCAATAATTGTTCAGATATGTGGACTGCTCAGGGTCCATCATTCCATGTGCTAAAGGGACCTGATGAACATGGTAAAGTTTGGCCAAAAGTGGGCTGGAATAATTTATCTAGGATTTATCTGCTCTCCGGGAGCAGGTCACAAATAATATAAAAAAAATTTCAACTGTGAATAGACAATTGCAAGACTAGCAATTATAATTTGACATTTTTTAAGGAGACACCAATTACAACTTTCAAGGAGACACCATTCACTGCACTGGTATTGAAGTCATACTTAATCAATTTTTAGCTACATTTTTATCTACTGTAGCTGTGGTGTATGTACAGTATGTGTCTTCTATTACTGAAAAATATGAACAAATAAAAAAAGATTGTTTACTAAAATAATACCTATAATAGTGGAATAAGGGCCGTCATTAGGACGGTTCAAAACGGTTAAGGCATAATATTATTGTGGGCGTGGTTTTACAAATTCCTTAGTTAAACATAATTGTAAATCAAGCTTTAGTCAACAACATATGTCCTAACCTGGTGGATCTCAGATCAGTGTTTTACTTGATACTGCATGTTTTTTTTCTTTAGTCATGTGATTTTAATAAGATTATTTACAGAAAGCTACAATCATGCTTTTATGACATACGGTGTATCTGTAATTATAATACCCTTTTTTCTCACAAGAGCACCTTTAACCATCCATTATATCTGATTAATAGAAGTATGGAATTACTTCACCAACCCAATTATATTTATTGCTTTTCTATTAATATTATTTTGGCATTCTGTCCATCCATCCATTTTCTACGCAGCTTATCCTGCTATCCCACAAATCAGTCTACACTACATGTCTTTGGACTGGGGAGGAAACTGGAGTACCTGGAGGAAAGCCACCAAGCACAGCAAGAACAATGTAAATTCAGCAACATGCGCACAGACTTGCAAAATCCCAACCCACCAACCCTGGAGGTGCGAGTGCTAACCACTAAGCTGAAGTGCTGCCTACTTTGACATCATTATCTATAATTGTTTGTTTTGTCCTTCTTCTAGTGAATGAAAGGGTAAAAAGACTTCAAGCACAGGGCAATGATGAGACTCTTAGTCGCAGTGAAACATTTGAATGGTGCAACCGTTTTAAAGAGAGCTGTACATCAGTGAATGACGATGCCAGCCGAGGTGGCTCAGAGCCCACTGCAGTCGTTCCCGTGAACATTCAGTGAGTGGAACATCATTGCATGACCTCATTCTGCTCACTGCACCACTTGCACATTACTGGAACTCAGCTGGGTGTTATTGCCACATCAGCAGTACAGTCCTGACCTCACTCCAAGCCATTTCAACATGTTTAGGACATTGAAGGAGTTCCTGGGAGGCCAGCGTTTCAGACGTGATGCAGGTAATCTGATCATGACTCCAGCGTACTGACATAACTTTCTACATTGATGTCATCTAAGCACTAGTGAAACGCTGAAAAAAGTTATTCGGCACATTTAAGTCAAGTCCCAGTTTGACCCCTTTTTAGCGCTTTTACATGTGTATTAGATTGTACTTTATTTTCCCCTTTTTACTGTACATTTCCGAGGGACGGTGGTGAAGCTAAGAAAAATATTAACTTTTGTGCATTTTAAACTTAACTCTCGTCAAGTGAAATGCTTCAGTGTTGTTTGTTGGTGCTTAATAAAAATGTGTGAAAACTTGTCCCCAAAACTTTTGGATAAGAGGGAAGTGGGTAATTGAGACTCATGAATACGAATTGGGTTATTTTCTACCTCCATGTATTCAAGCTTTAAAAAACCTTCGTATTCAAAACAAGAGAATAATTGAATATCGTCTACATGTGGATTTACTTTATCTAAGATACATACATATGAATAAGCATATACAGTATAGAGGAACTAATTTAAAGGTAAGAAATATGAATTTGTGTACAGTTGACGATGCAAGCAGGCATATTGACTTGACATCAAGTTAAACTTTTTCTTCTTGACTTTCAGAGTAGGAATTAAAATCTGAAGAAGCGTGTTTGTTTCTTTTAGTTGGAAATTCTGCGTTACAAGCTTTAGTCGAATGCAACGTTCGAGCGCTTCTGTGTTTTATCATGCTGAAGCTTCTCTTAAGCAATGCTTCAGTACAAGCTCACATAGTGAAGTATAAATGCAGAGCCCCTTGCCACCATCAGTCCATGATGTGATTTCTGATGTGTTCGCAAATACATCATGCAGCTGCAGTGGTATAAATCAGGCCATTAAGAAAAAGTTCAGAGTTGAGAAGCTCTGCTTCGGCTGGAGACGTGGCTTATTTCTGGTCCAGGAAAATTGTTTATCCTGAGGCCTGAGACTGGCGTGGCAGTTTGCAAATTACAGTCATTCCAAGATTGAATTTATAATTCTAATTATAGTTAATTCTAAAGAATAAACCCAAACATTCTCCACCTTTTAAAACACAATCATGTCAACACAGGTATCTCTTTAAATATCCAATTCTCACATCCTGTCTCTTTCACCCAGATTTAAGGAGAAGAACTGAGATTTGACTATGCACCACTGTACACATCAACACGCACCAAGATGAGCATGTGATTATACCTCCTCTCAGACATACAACAAGCACACTCGTTGAACTCCTTAGAAACACACACACATAGATGAGAGTTTTATTATGCCTCCTCTTGCTCATATGTCAACACATCATTGCACAGCTTTGACACAGATTTGTTATTGTACCCCTACATGCACACCGAGGCCGGGAACAGCAGGCCTGACTCTCACACACACTTCCTGTGCTTTGATGCCAGCAGCAGAGAGATGGGTTTTCCCATCAGCTCCTTTGATGCCTGTATAAGGGCAAGGCGAGAGAAGTGTGCACATATTTAGGAGTGAAGGAGATCTCTGAAAAGGGCATGAATTACCTCAAATTAAATTTTATGGATTAACAATGAGCAAACATATGTAGATCTCACTCTCTACAGTATAATTTCGCAAAAGTCACTCAATAGTACTCAGTATGCCCCAGTGAAAACAATGAATGTAGGACCAATATACTGCCCCAGTCGTAACAATATACTGCCCCAAAAATACCAATATACTGCCCCAATCGTAACAATATACTGCCCCAATCGTAACAATATACTGCCCCACTTGTACCTATATACTGCCCCAATCATACCAACATACAGT
>JAQMYK010000023.1:3867436-3881922 GCA_030014345.1 Clarias buthupogon | reverse complement strand
TGTGTGTGTGTGTGTGTGTGTGTGTGTGTGTGTGTGTGTGTGTGTGTGTGTGTGTGTGTGTGTGTTTACAGAAACAAAAAAACATGGAATGCATTTTGTGCAAAAAAATCCCTGCATTTTGTGAAAACAAGGCAATAAGACTTTTCCCCCTAATATGACCTCATGTGTCACAATATGATACCCCTCCCTTGGCCTGTTGCTCTGCTCTGCCGTTCTCTCAGGGGCGTGGCTCAGCAGTAGCTCATTTACATAGACACTAAAATGGTGCATTTGGAGGAGAAGTGAAACAGAGAGAGTTTAATGTATGACAAAATGCAGTACCTGAGGGATATTTCACCTGGAGCATTAACACACACACACACACACACACACACACACACACACTGGAGGTAGCTCCGAGACCTGTGTTAACTTTTTAAAGCCACAGTAAAATATGAGAAATTTTTATGTGCTGCCTGGCGAAAAAAAAAGTTTCATTTGAATGTGTAGTAAACATACATGGTAAAAAAAAAAAATTGACATTACAAATCACAACTATTTTTAATAGTGAAAGTAAGAGCTTTTCACATGCACAATGTGATGAGAACTCAGGACTGGAACTAAACTAACTGTGTGTCCATCAGAAAACCACTTGATAGTGAGACTAACAGGAAAAAACACTTGAACTTAAAAAAAGTCATCTGAATCCAGATTGACTCTATTCCAGAGCATCATGCATAGTCTCCACTGTACAAGCCTCTGGAGACAGTGTTAAGATCTGGGGTCGAGACTCAGCAACGTTATGGGGCAATAAAATGAAGTCAGCTGATGACATGAATGTACTGAATGACCAGGTTATCATGTCTATGGGGTTTTTCTTTCCCGATGACACAGAGCATATTCCAGGACTCAGATTGTGGTTCTGGGAGCATGAGGAATCATTTTCACACATGAACTGGGCACCACCTTGTGTGCTGTAATCAAAGCTACACGCAGTCAATGAAATCTTGAAGTGTGTGACTTTTTTTCAGTAGGCAAAGTTCTGGTTAATGTGGTGAAACATTATGATGTTTCAATTGGTTATGACTATATACAGTAAAAGGTACACTTACTTCATACAAACGGCTTTATTCAACAATGTGGTTTCACAATTTTGACACCCTGGGGGATTTTCTTTGCTCTGCAACATAGGGTAAAATGGTCAAAGGTTCTGGAAGGGTTCTGAAATGTTATTACCTGTAACTCAACAACAATCACGCTTCCTAAATGTTCTAAGAAGAACGCAGCTCTATAAAAACAACACACAGCCACACAAAATCCACTTTCTCTATCTTTTTTGAACTATGCAAGAAAAATGCTCTGTTGCAATTTAGGAAGGTTAAAACTGAAATGTTCTGCAACTATCAACAGTGAGAACTGGATGGGGTAATAAAGGGATTGCCTCATTGCAGTTGGGTCATTTTACCCCACAGACCTCTGCACAGCAAATGTTGATCAATCACAATCACAATCACATGACTGCCAAAGCACTTTCATTTCTGCCTAACATGCATGGCATCAATGATGTAATAAAGTATGTATATGTGCTGTGATTACTCCTTCCACAACACTTTCATCATTATGATGTGTGATTTATGAGGGGACCCCATCTCGGATCAAGGGGGTCCTTCTTACAGAAACACCTTTTCTCTGTTGGTCTTCCTGCTCTTGGGTCCATTATACCCCGTGTTCCTATCTGGAGGATTATACTGTACATGATGTCCATTAGATGGCTCATCAGAGCCAAAACAAAAGTATATAACAAAAGTATTTCATGCACCATGATTGTGAACACCCTGATGAGCTTGTCATCGTGACTGTTGTTGTGAGCTCAATTATATGATTGCAGAGAGATCAAATCAGTATGATTACATGAGGTGGATCAGGTGTGCTGTGTTTCGGGAAAACTTTAAACTCTCCAGGTCAGAAACTGGACACTAGACTAAGACTGTGTTTAACCCGAGTGTCCTTAGGCCTAGGTTTATTATTATTATTTTTTAATGTAAAACTTCCACTTTTTCTTCACCTCTTATTCTTCCCTTCCTGCTTTCATCTTGGTTCTTCTTTCTCAATGTATCTATCTCTCCCCTCTCTTGCTTTGTTCCTGAGAATCAGGCTTGAAAGTACAAGCTCCATTAGAAGTGGAATTTCAGTCCAATTTGTCTTCAAAGAAAGTGAAGCTGATTACAGAGGTACCGTTCCCTCTTTTGCCATTAGATCAGCTGAGAAAGACCTGTTAGTCACGCCTACTTATCTGGCAATGTTATAAACGCAGGATTAACAGATCAAAGGCCTGAGCGGGGTTAGCGTTATAGAAAATGTAAGCCCTTCATAGGGGATCTTCAGTCTGTGGCTTTAACTCGCACTGAATTCTGATATAAGCAAAATGCTCACAGTTCATGTCAGTGCCACTGAAATGTACAACCACTAACCTGATGGTGTGTAAAACATCCAGCCTCGCACCCTGTGATGATGACATCAGTCACACTACTCACATGGCCACACTTCACTGTCATTAGGTTGCCAGATATTAATATAATGATATTATATTTTAATTTATAGCCAGATATTCCACACTAAGATCAAAAAGCTTTACTTTTTCTCTGCAGTAAAAGTTTACTGGTGACCGTGGAATCATTTCAAAGTAGTCTGCATTGCTGTGATGCTATCATTTCCAAAGGCAAGATAAATAAATAGTTTCAGATCACTTTTTTGTGTCCAGAACTAAAAGTATCAAATATAAGCTGAGAAAGACACTTGGTTTTGATGTTACGGTTAAGATTAGATTTAGATTAATTGAACGTCCTCATGACGAGATATTGTATTTGCATTTATACACAAGGTGGGTGTGGCCTAAAAGAAAATGAGAGTTTGGAAAATTGTCCAACATGCATTTACAGTATTTAAAGCAGGCAAATGTTCCTGTACAACAACCAAATCCTTGCGAGCGCAAAGCAGAGTTTTACTGCATGGAAGCAATTCGTTTTATCTGTCAAGGGCCGAGTGGAGGGTTAGAATCAGCTGCTCTTGGGTGGTGCACGTGAAATTCTTTTTCACCAGTCAATTCGGGACAAGCGTGAGTCCATGTGAAAGTACCAGAAACTGCGCCTTCTTTTATTTGAACCGTGTCCGTTTATACACTGTACATCTGCATTATGTTGTAGGAAATTACTGTAACTGTTAGAAAGCACTGACACTGGGGACTACTTCCATTAAAGTTAAATGAACATCTGTCCTTCTATCCATCCATCATGAATACTGCTTATCCTGTGCAGGGTAACAAGGGGCGTGGAACGTATTCCGGGGAACTTGTGGCACAAGGCGGGGAAGATCTTGAATGAGGTGTTAACTCCAATAAATAAGCATCTCCATACAGAAACCTTTACTATACATTATATACAAATACATGATGTTCCTAGTTAAGCAATGAAACGTTTTTTTAAATCAGTTTTACAATACATTGTGAATAAGCTGATATTAAACAATGGAAAACAAGCGCATTAATATAAAACTATCATTAAAATTTTTCCAGTTAGACAAAATTACTCAACATATTCTAAACTATCAGATTTGACAACATAACACAGCTGTGCTATCTTAAATGCTATTTTATTAAGCGACATCATGACAATAATGGAGTCTAGCTCTCACACTTTATTGGCCATTTTTTCGGCTATTCAACAGGAGTCCGTTTGAGTGCAAGTGTCACATCTTTGCGTTGACCCATGAACATAAAAGTCAAAGAGGAACGGGGCGAGCAAGGTGGAGTGAAACGAGACCCACACGTGTTTTTAATCACCTGGTGTTTGTACCATGTCCACATCTGGATTCCTTCATGACCAGCTCCAGACCTCATAGCCAACAGGAGGGAGGAGAGCAGCAGATGTTTCTCTCTCTCTCTCTCTCTCTCTCTCTCTCTGAGCTCCCTCATTCCACCTCCTTTCTCTTTCTTCGGGTTCTCACTGGTACAAGTCTGTAAAAGCAGATGCATGTACAAAAATGTGTGGTTGAGTCCTCTGGTTGAGGTTGAAAGGCCACCATACAAACACACATACAACACACACATACTTTTCCATATGTGAGGAACAACGGTTTGACGTAAATCGTTGTATTTATAGTGCTACATAAATACTAATAAACATTTATGAAGCCTAATTTAACAAGCACCATCTTTTATTAAAACTGCTTTCCTTTATTTTGATGTCAAGTTAAGATATTGCTAAGCAGAGAAAAGAGATTTTATTTGTGCTATGACATTTTTTTCTATAATTTTGTAATATATAGAACAAGAAATACAGACACAAAGATATTAATTATGATCTTTATTTTAATTTCAAATCATCACCAGTGTGATGGTAATTTCATCACCAGTGTGATGCATAGCAGGCAATGATACAGAAGGTTCAACACCATATTTTGATGTACTGTATTGTTTCGCCTCCAAACATCTGAATGTGTTAAAGTAAATAATCTCATATTACTATTAGACAGATAATACAGTAAACATCTCCAGTAAAGCAACATCTGGCCTACTTACTATCTGGTAAATGGCATAATGGCATTAAAAAAATTTGTCTCATTGATGGCTTGTGATGTATTAATGTTTAAACTGAAATTATGAGCCAATAACACAAACCGCAAATGACTAAATCAAATCAAATCAAAAACACAGAGAGACAGAGAGAGAGAGAGAGAGAGACTGGTCTGGTCTGGTCTGGTCTGGTCTGGTTGATAGGATTATCGATTATCACGTGTCTCCCCTTGAGCTCTACAGATTCTACACGCTCCCCACTGCCATGTTCTACTCCTGACCTTTGACCCCTGTTAGCTTGAAAAATGGTCATATTTCGTTAAGCCTGGCAGCAGGAAGTTCTGGAGATCTCGTCCAAACACACGTATACACACCACTAACAATTAACAATGTGGGTGGTGGACTGTGAAATGGGTCAGTGTACGAGAGGTATGCGACAGGACCAGCGTGACACCACACAATCAGGCGAGCAGGCTAACATAATGTGGGTCGGGGTGTTTCAGGAAAATGTCTTTTTGGTGTAATAGAATATGATAATCTTACTCAGATTATCATATTCAACTCAAGTACAACTCTAAAACTGGACAAGATGTTTCTTATTTAGTACTGTTTTTTTTCCAGGAAACTAGTTAACAATGATGTGCATTTACATATACAGTATTATATAATAAAACTGTAAAGTTAGCTTGTCTGTACATTGAAGATATTTGCTAAAAATAATTTGGGGTGAGTGTGTAAGATAGAACACATCAAGATTGATGGAATTTTTATCCGTCTGTTTGTTTGTGCAAGCATCACATAAGAACTACTTAATGAAATTTAAGTAACATATAGGCTTTGTTTTATCACAATCAGCCCATGGGAAGAGAAGATATGCTAAATAGATTAAACAGAATATCTCATAAATAAATAAAAAAATCAACATTCAAAAAATCATTAGTTCATCTTAAAATTCAACAGATGGCGCTGCACATTTTTTAATATGCGCTTATTAGTATGCAGTTGAAATCTACTTAATAAACAAGGTCTCACGCCTTCATTCCGCGCACTACACATAAAATCTTTTGTTCATTCCAAAATTTTACAGACAGCGCTGTACATTGTTAAAACGCGCTCATAAGTGTACAAATAAATTCCATGCAAACGATCCATCCATCGCGGGAACATCTAATTGCCATTATACTGCACTTGAAACCTGTCAACCATGGTTATTAAACATACAGTATGATATAATTATGTGATATAATTACATGCGACATAATGTCATATCATTATATGAATGGAAGATTTACTGTAGGGTTTGAACCCTATATACACACAGCTGCTTCATCACTTATAAATAAATAATTCAGATTCCCAATATTTATGCCGGATTATTATCTTCAAAGCAATTTTATGCAAACCTTGTACCATTTCTGACAATTTTACAAAGTTAGGATGCCACACACACTACTAGTTAAAAGTTTTTTTTTTTTTTTTTACACATTTTTTAAAAACTCTACATTAGAAATTGGTCAAGGTGAATAAAAATGTATGTGAAGGGCAAATGCTTATCTGGATCATGGTAATGAAGTGCTTTAATAAAATTTTTGACTGCAAGACAAAATCTAGACAGTTGTAAGTCATTCTTAGAATAAGATATTCAACATTATTGTATAAATTTAAAAGTTCAAAGTACAAAGTTAGTCAGAATTTCTTCTTTCAATGCTTTATTTTTCAAACCTGAAACCGGCTTTAGAGAAATTTTCTGTCTGTATGTCTATCTGTCCAGCCAGATTTTGTCACATCATCATGCAAAACTGCCTTGACAGAATTTGATAAAACTTTTGCAGTATTTACAGTAGATATCTGCCTAAAGTTTAAACTGCACCATAAGAGAAACCTAAAAAGTTATGAACAGTCATGCGTTGGATTTAATAATCTACTTTAAACTAAGCTACTAATGCGCTACTTGTTGAATGTAAACAAACACCTGCACCAATAGATATTAATTAGAAAAGCTAAACTGAATATTTTTACTGGGATTAGTTCATATTTTCATTGTTGAAATAACAGCACTGAAGTGATATGAGTGAATTATAACGTGCTGGAGTCATTTTAAGAGAATTCCATCTTTATCTAATCTACTTTTTTGATTTCTCATCTGTGATTTAACAGGGAGTGTATTTGGCTGACGATTAAAGAAGTACAACTTAGCGAAAAAACAAGGTGTCAGATACTCAACCTTACAAAATGTGATTTTTTTTTTTGTATTAATAAGTTAGACAGAAAGACAGACAGACATGTACATGGGCTTCAAACTGAAATAATAACAATATTACTGATTACATTAAAACTGATCAGCTTATTTTTAGCTTTAACCATTCAACTATTTCTAAAAACTTTTTTTCCCCATTAAGGACAGGTACTAACTCTAATCTAGTATATTTCTGTGAATTTTCATTGAATTGCTAAGAAGCACTTTAGATGCTTTGGCAGATATTTAGAAATTCCTTTTACATTGTGTTGTTGCAAGCTAAACATAAGTACAGTACAAGGACTATAACATGATAAATGAAATGCTACTGTCACTGGCGTAAATCTGTCATTGTAAAACACAGTAATGAGTCTAATGACGTAAAGAAATGGCATCACTTTAAAGATATATTTTATTCATTAAAATTATGTCATTACAGTCACCAGGTCCAAATGAAAATGTAAATGAAAACATAACATTAAGCTTCCCAGCAAGTCGCCATATTTTGACTTTCAACCAGTAACAGCTTCACCAAACAAGCGCTCAAAAATTTATGATCTGGCCACCTACTGTAGTGAGATAAATTCTGTTTTTAGGAGCATAACTGATATATTGGACATTTTAATCACATGTCCATGATCTCACTGTTGACAGAACCATATAACAACACATAAATTAGGCAGTAGTTCACCACATGAAAGAAGCAGGGCTTTTTTCTTTTTCTTTTTTTAAACATTAAAGTTTTTTATTACCTTTGACCTTCTGTTCACACTGAAGCGAAGCTTTGGAACACCATAAACTGCACAATCGTTCACTGTAAAAAAAAAAAAAGAAGCTTTTTTTATTTCTTTATTTTAAATTTCTTTTTGTTGTTGTTGTTGTTTTTTTGTTTGTTTTGTTTTTACAGATATCTGATGCTTATCTGAATTGTATTATATAACTGAACAATTGAGTTTGTATGGTCAAATGTTCTTGTACAATTGTATCATTTTCTATTTAGTTAACAAGCTGTTTATAACACTGTACATATGTGAACTTTTGCATGAAATGTTGAAAAATATACATACATGTCTGTTGCATTTCAAGTTATGTCAGCTTTGCTCTTGTGGAGCATCTTAAAATTGACTGAATTGTTTAATCTGATTGATTAGATGATAACTATAACTATAACAGCAGGTCAGAAGTGCAGGTTCATATTGTTATGTTCTGATATATTATTGCTTCTATAGTAATAGCTTGCACAGGGAATGGGGTCATACTTCATATAAACGCATTTTTTTTTAAAAATGCGTGCAAAGCTATTTTTGAGAAGGTGCATACAGTAATTAAACTTTTCTGAAGCCATCTCCAGTGTGAGCATTGTTTTTAACAGTCAGTGATAAAGCAGTTACTTTGCTTAGAAATACTTAATGAAAGAGAGGGTTACATGTTGTGGTTTCTCTGTACCTTGAGGATCTTCATTTTTTGTCTTATTACCTTTTATAAGACAGAGAAAAAACTAGGTTGGTCACAAATAACTGTTTATAGCTGCCTTATCATAAATGAGAACATGTATTTTTTTGGCTGTGCTACAAGATTAGAAGTAATTATAAACTTGTCGGAAAGAAAAGTTAGACTTTATTGTTTAATAAACACATAATTGCATTCATTGGCACTTCATGTATTATAGGAGGAATAGAACAGGCTAGAATGTGCTGTTCTTGGAAAATGATTCCCTTCAAGGTAGGAACTGTATCTCATTACTAAGCACATGATTATTTATGACCCAAAGTCTTCAATATCTTTAAAATCTGAACATAACTATTACATTTATTAAATGATACCAAGTTTTTATGATCACTTTTTCTTTAAGGTGTATTCTGGAAAAGTTTAAGACTTCTTTGGCTCATTGACTCGTCTCCTTCTCTCTCTCTCTCTCTCTCTCTCTCTCTCTCTCTCTCTCTCTCTCTCTCTCTCTCTTTCGCTCTCTCGCTCCCTCTCAGTGGGGGTCCCATGAGGCAGCGTTTAATCACTGGGTACTTCACCATCAATGTGGAGGCAGACAGAAGGAGCCCACTCCAGGAGATCAGCCTGCAATCAAAGCCTTCTCCACCCCACTCTACTGTCTGCTGCTACTGACTGCTGCCATGAATCCCCATCACAAAAAAGAGCAGCAGAAACAATTATTTATTCTTTTTGATGTGAGGTTTTGAAGTTATCTTACTACCCCACTCCGACACCCACCTCCTTCCCAAATTCTCTCTCTCTCTCTCGCTCTCTTTTGCACGCTCTCTCTCTCGCTCTCTGTCTTATTCCTTCACTTTTCTTTCAGCTTGTTTACACTCTGAGGAAACAAGGTCAGGCCCAAGTACATTAGAGAACAGGAATCATTTTGAGTTTGAGAAACATTGCAAAGGCATTGCAAATCCTGCCATGTCATGCTGTAGGGAAAGAAACGATTTTGTGTTTATTTGACAAAATATCGTGTTCCCTGACACTTTCTCTATGTATGCATTGTTAAGCAGAACAGACTCACTTTTTCTAGTGTGTAACTACATTGCCAGAATCACCTCGCTCTGCAAGGGCTTCCTACTGCAATGCTCCCTGTACTTTGCAAGCCAGAACGGGCTCTCTGAGCAACAGAAACTAGCCCTGTACCACCATCTGGACTCAGCGTGGTGAGTCATTGTCTTCCGATAACTGCTTTGTTGAATTTGTCAAGTGAGTGATCATACTCCAGAGAGTAAAGAAATTGGGGAGCAGCTTCTGACAGTGACATGGATGGAATGAAGCAGACTTTTAGCAGCGCCTGAATCTGGAAGTGCTGATGGAGCTGGCATGCCACGATGACCAAGTAAACTTTGATTCCCTAATTAACTTGGCCAGCCACCTTGAACACATCATTTGCAAATACCTATTCCACAAGGTGGTTAATGTTAGCTTATTTCTCAACAATGGCAACCCTGAACACATGCAGTTAGGCCAAGACAGGTTGCCTCCTGTTTAGTAAGAAAAGCTGTGAAAGAAGAGGCTCTGCTTCAACTGCTCCAACAAACCAAGCACTTTGTGGTACAATGCACTTTTCAAAACCAGGAGAAAACCCCAACCACACCCCTCCTTCCTTCAGTAGTTCCCCCACAGTAAGTCCTTTTTAGTTTTCCATCTTTCACAATGAATGATAAGTTAAGACAAACAGACTATGTCTTTGCATTTGCAGCACTGCTTGATTCTGGAGCACAATCAAAGTCAAGACACGATCACTAAGCTCAAGACACTCACACCAGCACTAAAACATCCATTAAAAATCCATGCAATTTATGGGGACCTAGAATAGCCAGTATAGCCTGAATAGCCTGTATCAGAAATCCATCCTCTTTCTGGTCACAACTACAACCAAGCACACTATCATTCTAGGTTTTCCTGGGATGTTCCTCCATGATCCTCAAATACCCTGGAGTGGCAAAACTATCCTGAAATGGTCCATCCCCTTCATCCATCAATGTCTCCTCCTCCCTCACATTTCCTTCCCCTCAACTATGCTTGTGAGCTCCTGGAACCAATCTGCTGTTTCCTCAATGTACTAGGAGTTCCAAGAGGTCTTCAACAAAGCCAAAGCTAGTGGCCTACCACTTCATCAAGACTATGATTGTGGCATAGAGCTGCTACCTGGCATGTTGCCTCCACACAATGACATATAATCCACTCTTCCTAGTAGAACAACAAGCCATGAATCAGTATGTGTAAGAAGCATTGCAGCAATGCTACATCTGGATTTTCAGCTACACTGCATCAGCTCAGTTATTCTTTGTGGAAAAGAAAGGGTGAGCAAGTTGTCCTTGTACTGACTATTGGGAGATAAATCAGTTTATAGTACCACAATTTTCTCTCGATGGTTCTCTCAGATCTGAAACAACTTTGTCCAGCCCAAGTATCCACAAAGGCATGCCTATCCAGTGCCTACAACCTCATATGCACCATAAGCATCTCCTCCGGCCACTTTGAGAACTGTGTCTTCTAGTATCTCATAAATAACATCCTCAGGGACACTTTGGGGGAATTCATAATTGCATAAGTTGATGATATACTGATCTATTGTCCTCCTTTGAGGCATATGTGGGTCATGTCAAGCACATATAACTGTATGTAGGCTATTTAAAGGAAATTAAAAGTTGTGTTCAAAATTGCCGGCACTTTCAAGCACTCCGACCTGTTCAACCAGTTGACTGTTGAGGTGGACACATCTGGATTGGAAGCAGTATGGTCAAAGGTTTGATAAGAAACTGAGAGGAGAGGACTACTAGCTGCATGAAGTAGAACACCCCTATACAATATTTACTAATCTGAAGAACCACCAAGCATCTATATATGGGCCACATTTTTTGCCCCCTTTCAGTTAACAATCTTCTACCAATCTGGATCCAAGAAGACTAAAGCCAACTATCTTTGTCAACTTTACCTTGCCAAGGACAAAGACCCAAACCCTTAACCCATTCTGTCATCTTAGTGCATTGTGATACTCATAACCTGGGACTTTGACATGGAGACCACTCATCCCCATTCCTTTGCTTGTCTGCCCAACCAGACCTTGATCCCTTCCAACCTGAGGAGAGCACTGATCATCTGGGTGCACACATGGTGGTTTGGCAGAGTGAGCAAGCATGGGAGAGAACAGCTGGTGCAGATGGCTACAGCAATATGTGCTGTGCAGATTACTCCTCAAAAGAGACCCCTAAGTATCAAACTGATGATTGCGTATGGTTGTCAATATTCAAAATGTGCAGGGTACATCAGCTCCTAAAAAGTCATACGTCAAATGAATGATGTATTCATGTGCAATGTTGATGGTGCAAGAATTTAATTCAAGATTTACTAATGATATCTTATCCTTTCTTATCTTGTGTTATCTTAACATATATAACTGACCTGCCATGTCACAGTCACCTTACACCCTCATTTCACATTTCACCCCTTAAGCCAGGCATCCATGGATCGCTAGTCACTGACATTGTCCTAATTCACCCCAGACATCTTCCCATTGATGGACAGCTTGCCTACCAGATCAAGATCATGAAAAACAATTCGCACCATGGAGCTGGGAAGATGAAGTACTTGATGAAGTACTCAAAAATGAGGGCTGTGCATTCTGGGTTCGCATTGCAATGTAGATTTGTTTGCTTTTGCCAGTTTCACCAAAAAAATAAAAAAACTAACTTAACTGTTCCATCCATCTCTGGCTCAACCATCTGACATAATTTGAATAACAATACTGATGATCTCTATATGCCTTAAAGTTCTCAAAGTTCTTAAAGAAACTCAGTCAGGTTAACCCATTAATAGTTGCTCTTCTTGCTTAAAGCCCAAAACTCTTATACAACCGAGGGTTAAATTCTGTTTAAATAAACTGTAAAGTAACCTGCAAAGTACAGGAAAATGATTCTACTGTAAAGGCACATAATATATCTAATTCAAGCAACAAGATATCTTGTTACTGGATGCAAAATACACTTTAATTTAGTGACAGTATAAATGTATCAATATAAACATTATATAAACCAAATACACACAGTTATAGTACATAATCCCACCAGCGCAATTAGCATTGTATTTTCATCTATTATGATTAAGTCAAACCACAAAATCATCTGTTGCAAACATCAAGATTTATGTGCGACTTTAACAAAAGGCTTCAAAGCATCCTTCCCTGAGACAATTAACATTAATCATGTTTATATCATGGGCCCAGAGCTCCGATAAACTAAATTTGTTTAATTAAACTTGATGCAATACAGCATTAAAAAATAATTTAGCAAGTCATTTTCTCAGTTTGACGCTGAATCTTTCTTGATGTGGTGAACATTTAGCAAAATGTGGTGCGTGTTCATTCCAGGAGGCTGCCTTTTATCTCAGATAAACTTTAGGTCTTTAGCACTTCTTTGAGGGGTTGACTAAATAAATACGAAATAACTTCAGCATTAAGGACTCGAGGCGGATATTGTAATTGAAACGCATGAAGTACACCAACCTCAACAAAGTCCCTGGTATAAAGGAAGAAAACAACAACGAACATGGTTTCCAATACTTATTTCCAAAGTATGTAGATTAGGCTTGATTAATTATTCATACAAAACTTCAATGGTTCTTAATCAAATGAAATCACATTTACTTTTTGCTTTTAAGCTAAAAATAGTGCTGATTTTTCTTTTTACCTTTATCTTTAATGCTTTCTTTTTAAACTACAGTTCAAAGATTCTAAAACCTTTTTATACTAAATTGTAGAGTATTTCTTGGAGCAGATTTATTAAAACATTTAAATGTTAACCTCATTACTTAAATGTGTAAAATTATACTTTTTTTTGTGGCTCAAAAACTTTTAATTCCAGATATTTAAACTCAAATCAAAAGATTTTCTTTTTCTCCCCCGATATTGAGGTGTTTGTTTGAACCTTTTCAGTTCAGCTCAATTATAAATAAAAGCAGTGGAAATTTGTCAAAATCACTCAGTTAAAAGTAGTATGTCCCAAAAAATCAGCTTTATCAAAGGTTTCAATGTCAAGTGTCAATGTTTAAATATACTCATGAATTAAAGTAAATATTTTAATTATTTTCTATATATATATTTTATACTTTTAAATAATTTAAATATTTTGTAATATTTAACTAAACAGTTTTTTCTAATTAGATTTTATTAATTATGTAGTAATATATTGATTAGTATGAACAATGGAAACAAGATTATTCACAACTATTAGACTTTTATTAACACAATTATCAAACTTACCAAATAGAAGTTACAAAGCAAGCTAACTAACTTACTGCTACAAGTTTTAAGATTATGTGGAAAAAATTTTATTGAATCCTACCGTATTCAGTAGGAATCATGCTAAATTTTACTAACTCAAAGACGAATTAACACAAATATGTGACTATTTTATTTGACAATGGCATGAATAGATAGTCAAAAAATATATATTAATAAAATTATTAGTAGAATTATGAGCACCATCCAAAATACTATTTAAATATAGTAACAAAGTATAATTACTTGTAATAAGAAATACATAAATTACATATTTAATGATTTATTTTCTACATTCTAGAATAAGATTTCAAGACTACAGTATGAAATAACATATTTCATTATGTAACTAAGTGACTACAACATCAGTCAACAACAATACCAGTTGTTATTTTAAGACATGAAGTTCAGCTGTTCTGGAGCCGTTCTTGCAAGAACAGTATTATCAAATGCATCTGCAAAACTCATCAATCACCATGATTAAACTGGCTCTGATGAAGACCTTCCCAGGAAAGCAAGACCAAACCTTACCTCTGCCACACAGGAGAAGTTCATTTAGAGTTACCAGTTACTTCAGAAATCACCAATTAACAAACAGCACCTCAGATTAGAGGCGTTATGAAGGATTTACAGAGCATAAGTAGCAGATACATCACAATATCAACTGTTCAAAGGAAATTATAGCATATTTTGGATGCTTTCAGTATTGGTTTATAATGTAGTAAGAAATAGAAATCAGAAATAACCATCAAAATAGAAGGCGTGTCCAAAATTTTAACTGGTTCTATATTTTGGTTCACGACCTACTTATGTATGTAATTATACTGAATCTGCATCTGTAAATTACAAATACAATTCTACATTTATAAGTGTGTTGTTCAAATTCAGCCAACAGAATATGGAGAAAAAAAAAAGAACATACGTAG
>JAQMYK010000023.1:3845300-3862908 GCA_030014345.1 Clarias buthupogon | reverse complement strand
CTGTAAATTCTACGGTTATCCCAAGTTTTGTGAAATACAGTTTTATTCTGTAGCATTTATACGGTATTTTACTGTTAGAATTACAAACATTTTTTACAGTGTAGTCTTTTTGCTAACAATTTTATTTATTACAGATTCACATCTCATATCCGTTTATATAGTCTGTTTATCCATCCATTTATTCAAGCAAACACTGCTAAACAATGGGTTAGTCACAATGATTTTGTCACTGTTTTAAAAGACGTTAAAAGGCTCCCTGCTATTTATCAGAAGTGAATCTTTGTCCTTCAGGGAACAAAACAGGTAAGATCTGATGGTGCAAGATCAGGACTGTAGGGAGGATGCTTTAACGCCGCAAAACAAAGGTATTGCAGAGTGTCAACAATGTGGGCAGAAGTGTGCGGATTTGCATCATCATGCAAGATCATGAGGTCCTTGGATAGCGTCTCTCTGCAATTAATCCAAAGTTTAGACTTCTCTTAGAGTTCTAGACGTCTCGCTGTAACGAGCACTGCTGATTGTTGAACAGTTTTTCCTGATAATGTTCCAATACTGGCCCTTGAGAATCCCAGAAAACTGTAAGCATTAATGAATTTTCCAGCTGATGATTGACTTTTGATCATTTTCACTTCCATACTCTGCTGTTTACTCTCAGGCTCGTAGTGATGAATCCAAGTCTCATCACCAGTAATGATTCTCTTTAAGAAACTTTCACCTCTGAGTGGGTAAAATGCTCGCCCTATCATCCGGAGATCGCTGGTTCGATTCCCGGGTGATGCTGTAACCTCTCACAGCCAGAGCTCTAGATAGCTGTTTGGCTGAGCTCTCTCAGAGGGGAGGAATAAGAGGTACTTTGTGCTCCCACATTAACCAAGGCTCTACAGACAATCAGGGGCACCTGTGAGCTCACGCAAGCGGAAGGCGCAGATAGCGCTGTCCTCCGAGTGTGTTACGTCGGCCCCACCGGTGCGTGAGTGAGCAGTTCAAAAAGATGCGGTCGGCTGGCGTCACGTGGTTCGGAGGAACCACCTGATAGTCTTCGGCCCTCAAAATCTGGAAAAAATCCTCCCCCAAAAAAACTTTCACCAACAGAAGTTTTAATATAACTGGAGTGCGGATCATTTTTGACTCACCCTTGTAACTTTGTCCATGCTCATGTCAATTAAACTTCTTGCCAACATCATACTACCAAGTTACACTTGTATTTCAGTGGAAAAAAAATGAAAATAGACATTAGATGACTTAGATCATTTAAGTAGATCTTGTAGATCTCCCTGTGCAGCATCGCAACCCTTCAAAACTGCAGTTCGACATGTAGTATGGAGTCTACAGGTACTGTATTGTATGTTTCTGCCGCATTCTTTCAACAAGGCTGTTGCTTTCAGGCATTATGTGATAGATACCAGAGTGGACCACCTCCTCCTTCATGACACACACATACAAATGTCCATTGAATGTCCATACAGTAGATATCATCGCTAAATTATCACTACTTCATATATTAACATAGAGATAACTTTAACCTCAATAAACAAAAGGAAGCAATTTGTAGCTTGTATCTATTTTTTAAACCAGAAAATGTCAGAAATTCCCATCCTTGTGGAGACATTTGGCCCCAACCAAGATATAAAAGCATGCCACCCCCCCACCCTCACACACACACATGCACACACCCCTCAGAGCCTCACATGATACAAAGATCTCAACTTCTATTGTTATGGCGCTCTTAAAGACAGAATAATACATTAAAGCGGTGTAAAGCATCAAGCACTGAGGGTGACGTTTGACTTCAACAATAAGCAGCCAGATGAAAAATACATTACAGTAATTGGTACAGAGAGCGGAGGGGGAAAAAAAAGGAGAGGCAACGCTGGAGGATACAGATGGTAACAACAGTTTGCCAGAATCATCTGTGCGGCACTTCAGTTAGTTCTTTCCTTTGTCTTATTTTATTTCCTTGACACACACACACACACACACACAGCTGGGGATTCTGTATATATTAATTTCTTTAGAGATGATGTGTGTGAAAATTTTATTACCATCTCTTAAAATGTACTTACCCAGTATTTCATCTGTTGATGTACTGTAATTAATATTAACATTTTATAGTAAATTATGCACTTTTTGTAATACATTATCATTTCTATAGTAGAACCTCATTTTACAAGAACTTTCATGGAGCACGATCTACATAACCTAATAATAACCATGAAAAAAGGTCTGATAAAAAGTGATCTATATTGAGATGTTCGTTCGCAATGTTTGGACAGAGTTGCCACTGTCACTGCTTTGTAGCTTCTAGGGGGGAAAGCGGTTTTATTTTAATTTAAATTACATTTTTCAACAGTTTCTACTACCTTTTTTTTTTCAGTTTCCCAGCAACATCTTGAAGAGAAGCTTACCAGTTAGCACTATTGCCCTGAACCTTCAGGGTTTCAAACCATGCCTCTGGTCTGTGTGCATGAGGTTGGCATGTTCTCCCATTGCTTGATTCTTCCACAGTCTAAAGGGTAATTGTTGTTTCCAAATTGCCTGGCTGTCCGAGTGTGTGTGCACCAAGGTTGTAAGAGGTTGGGGTTCTCAGGAACATAATCTTCCCTTTAGAGTAATGACTGCTAGTCTGAAATCATAGGTCGCTGCAGCGGACGCACGGACGGACGTACGGACGGATGGATGGATGTTAAAAAAGCACAATCTGTAGCTGGGAATCCAGAGAGTGGATTGGCTCTCTCAGGGGAAAGAGATGGCATTCCTGTACTCTCACATAAATCATAACGATACCATTGCCATCATCAATCCTGTGTCAGGCCAACAGTATAACATCCTGAGACTAATCATGTGTGGGGTCACTTCTCAGCCAAGGGAGTTGGCCCACTCACAATTTTGACTTAGAACACAGCCATGAATAAAGGATGGTACAAAAACATCTTCTGAATCCAACTTCTTCCAACCGTCCAAGAACAGTTTGGTGACAAACAATGTCTTTTCTATGATGATGGAGCTCTTTGCCATAAGGCAATGGTTATAAATAACTGGCTCAGGGAGCAAAACATCTAAATTTTCGATCCATAGCCAGGAAACTTCCCAGACATTAATCCCATTGAGAACTTGTGGTCAACCCTTAACAAACAAAAACCCACAAATTCTAACAAACTCCAAGCACTGATTATGTAAGAATGGCCTGCCATCAGTCAGGGTGTGGCCCAGAAGTTGAGTGACAGCATGCCAGGGTCAGAAGGGTCAACCCTGCACATATTGACGTTTTGCATAAACTTAATGTAATTGTCAATAAAAGGATTTGACCCTTGAAATTATACCTCCAGAGAATCTAAAAACACTGAAGTGCAGACTTTATGAAAATTCTCAAAACTTTTGCCCACGGCTGTAGACAATCATGGAGTCCTTGAGCGCATCCAAACAGAAGGCGGAGAGTGTGTTACACATCCTCAGAGTGTGTTACACATCCTTAACTTTGCTTGACCAGCCATCCTTAAAAAGAGGGGAAAAGTCTTCACACTCCCTGGTTGATACTGTAGTGATTGCCTTGATGCCCTATAGCCAGAAGGGGTCTAAGACTAAAATTAGGGAGAAGAAAATCATGGGGAGAAAAAAGCACAGTGTATCACTGGTTGATAAATAGAAGTTATAATCATTAGCTAATTTCAGTATAATTAGAATAAAACACCTGTTAAACTAATAGTAAAATATGGGACCTTTAACACAAGTCTCAGAGCTCGCCCCAAAGCGTGTATTAAAGCTCCAGCTGAAATACCTCCCATATAATGCATTTTTTCCTACCTTAATTTCCTGTTCCGCTTCAATTCAGAATGCACTGTTTCCGTGTCTAGGTAAATGAGTTATGACGGTATTGGCGATTTCAAAACCATGAAATAACACATAGGAAATTAGGTCAACTGTTCTGATATAGTTCTTGCAAGAAGAGTACCATCAAGTGCATCTGTGAAACCCATCAAGCACCATGATGAAACTGTCTCTCTTAAAGATCTTCCCAGGAAAGCAAGACCCCAAGTTCATTTAAAGTTAGCAGCCTCAGAAATCACCAATTAACAAACAGAACCTCAGATTAGAGCCGTTATGAAGGATTTACAGAGCATAAGTAGCAGAAACATCTCAACTGTTCAAAGGAGATTTGTTGTGTATTTTGGATAAACGCCTTCAGCATTGTTTTACAGTGGAGTAAGAAATAAAAATCAGGAACCACCATGGAGGTAGAAGTTGTGTACAAACTTTTGACCAGTAGTGTACTTCTGAGGCACGCCCCTCCAGAACAACAGAAAAGCGATGCAAGAGGATGGGGGAGGAGATCTCCTTATTTAAAGTTACTTTGGAAGGGGGGGGGGGGGGCGTGTATAATTGCCATTGATGATATAAAAAAAAAATACACATGTTGGAGTGGCAACATATCCCAGTTGTGGAGTATTTTCTAATAACAGCATGCACAAGGGTTTTATTTCTTACATAATGTAACTATAACAATTAAAAGGAAAAAAATCTAAAAAAAAAAAAAAACATTATCCATCATCGTGAGATGCTGCCAAGTTTCAAGTTTCATACGACTTGTCGGGAATTGCTAAACCTGATCATAAACAGTATTTTATAACGAATGCTACAACCGTCTACTAAGATGAAACGAGCCACCATAAGAGAAAGTGTTTTTTTTTTTTTTTTGCATATTTATTGTCTTTTTTTCAGTTGTAGGGAAGTAATTATGCATTTACTAATAATTCTTTCAAGAAGTTCCCATTAGTCATTCTCCTTCTGAACCCGTTTATTTAAAAACATCTACATCGCAGATAAAACAGTAATCGCAGCCTCCGGGAAAGAAACCAGTGATGGTGATGATGGGAGTGAAGGGAAAGTGTGGGAAAGGATGACTGATTCTTGTACTGGTTTTGGAATGTGAAAATTCTGATTTCTCTCAGGCCACAGCATGGGAAAAACGGTCTCCCATGATTCCAGTGGGGATGAGGCTTTCATGTGTGGACTGCGTTTTTGTGTGCGCATTTCTGGATATTCTCATGGTTTTAGTTTTGACAGAAGAAAATTGATTTGATTATTCTGAAACCTTACATGTGTTTGAGGAAATGTACATGAGCTGGAGTACGCATACCGCATGAGGGTTGGAGTAATTGTATGAGGGTTATAGAAACTGAACTGAGCTTTGAAGTGAGTGTATGATGGTTAGTGTAAGTGTCTGAATGTTGGAGTAATTGTATGAGGGTTTCAGTACTGGAATTGTTAAGAATACTGAACTAAGTGTGGCTACAGAGGTTGGGGTAAGTATATGAACATTGGAGTGGATTTATAAGGACTGGGAATGTTAGAGAAAGAGTAAGTGAATGAAATTTGGAGTAATCTAGGAATGTTGGAGTGAATTATGAATGTAGAAAGATGTGTATGAGGGATGGAGTAAGTGTATAAATGCTGGAACGATTGGACGAGGATTACAATAGATGTATGAATGTTAACGTATGAATAAACGTACAAGGGTTGGGGGTATGTGTGTGAATGTTGGAGCAATTGTATGAGGGTTCAAGTAAAGTATGGTCATGGGAATGAGTGTACAAAGGGTGGAGTAACTGTATGAATGCTGAAGGTTTGAGGTCCTGTATGTGTTTACCTATTGGAATAAATGTACAAGGGTTCAATCAAGTGTTTGGTTGTTGGAATGATTGTACAAGGGTTGCAGTAAATGAGCAGTACAAGGGTTGGGGTATGCTTATGTTGGATTGATTTTATGAGGGTAAGAGTAAGTTTGGCAGAACGGTTACCTTGCACCTTCAGGGTCGAGGTATGATTCCCGTCTAGAAATCTGTATGCATGGAGTTTGCATGTTCTCCCTGTGATTTATGGGTTTCCTCCGGGTACTCCGGTTTCCTCCCACAGTCCAAAAACATGCAGATTAGGCTAATTGGCGTTCCCAGGTTGTCCGTAGTGTGTGAATGAGTGTGCGAATGTTGACTGGAGATCACACCATAGTTAAATTTATTTATACAAATGTATAAAATTTTTATTTAAATACATCTATAATGTATTTATTGAAATATTTATACATACAATGGTTACCATTGGCCTCAACGGTCACAGGTTCCTAGTTGGATGGATTGATGGATGGATGGATGGATGGATGGAGTAAGTTTATGAATGTTGGAGTGTGCAAGGGTCGGGATAAGTGTAGTCTTGTTAGAGAAAGAGAAAGTGTACAAGAGACATAATTAGTGTTCTAGGTTTAGACTAAGTGCACAAATGTTGGAGTAAAAATATAATATTTAAGTGCACAAGAGTAGAGCACATCGTATGGCAAATGCGTATTCAACTGTGACAGATGTGCCAATAATCCATGGTTTAAGTCTGTACATTCTCCAATAAGAAAGCCATCCAAGAAGCTGTCCTCTGTAGACAATAAGGACTCGATCAACACACAAGAATGTGCTCGTGAGGGAATCTGTGCGTGGATGAAAAAAAAAAAACTTAAAATGGCAGACATATGAGAGAGTCCTCAACAAATGAGATGCATCTCTCTATCCAGACCAGGCAGAGGTATGGGTGGAATGGTGGGTGGATGGACTGCGTTTATTTTCCTTCCAAAAAATTCCGAATATGAGCGTTGGATCCCTCAACGGACAGTTCATAAAAGCAGGAATGCACTTCAAAGAATGCACACTATCTGCCCTGCATGGATAAAACAGCTGCTACTTATAGCTGTCTGCACAGCGTCTGACGCTTTCTAAACATCTAAACATAATATAGTTGAATGTCAAGCGCACACATACACCAGTATGCTTGGGTTTATCTTAAGCCTTTGTACTTTAAAAGAGTTTTCAGTAGACCATACAGAACCCATTTTATAAGCAGTGATCGAAGAGAAAAAGTAAAACCCTCATCTTCTTTAAAGTTGACCAAAGATGATCATTGACACTCAGCATCAAACGTCTTTTGGGGAAAAATCGGAATCTGTGCATAATTATCCCTGATTATGTGTTATAAAACGGCACATCTGGAGTGCGTTTGCGTAACAGGCTTTCAGCGAGTACATGTACGAGGGAGTGTGAAATGAATCACGGCTCACAGAGCCAAAACTATGACCTGTGTATTTGTTAAAATGACATGTGATGTATGAAATCCCAGAGACAGCAGGAATTACAGTATGTTCCACTGTAGTATTAGTATTTATAATGAAAAACAGCCCAGTAAAAATCACATCCTTAAAATTTATGCCATCTAAATACCTCGAGCTTTGGTCTTCCTGACCTGGAAATAATTTGAGGTAAGATGTATCCAGTCTCTATTAGGTCTTGCCTTGTTCACAAAGAAAACACATTTTACATTTACAATGCGATTTTTCATCTAGTGGCACGATCATCTCGCACCTCCAGGGTTGAGGGTTTGAATCTCAGCTCCTTGGAGTTTGCTCCTTCTCCACATCCCTGATGGGTTTCCTCACAGTACCTTGGTTTCCTCCCACAGCCCAAAGACATGCGGTTTGAACTGACTGGTGTATGACTGAATGTGTGAGATGGGTTGGCACCTCATCTAGGGTGTTCCCTGAGGTAGATTCCAAATCTTTGCAACCGTACCCAGGAAAAGCAGTGTAGATGATGGATGGATGGAATACTTTTTCCCTCTTCTTCTTCTTTCGTTAGTAGCCGCCACGGCGGATCATCCGTCTACCTCTCATTCTCTCTGTCACACTCTGCTGCTTCTTCTTTTGTCACACCAACCACCTACATGTCTCCCCTAACCACATCCTTGGCCTTCCTCTTCTCTTTCCACAACAGCTCCATCCTCAGCATGATCATTGCAACATACCATGCATCTGACCTTCTAACTATCTAAATCTCACCTCTCTCACTTTGTTTCCAAACCATCCTACCTGCATTGTTCTTCCCCAACGACAATCGCATAATTTTCAACTCTCCCACTTCCAGCTCCACCTCCTGACCTTCACCTTTCATTCTTTCAGACCATTTCTATCCCTAATCACTCCTGCTACTCTCCTCCACCCTCTCCACCCTAACTCCACTCTCTTCTTCCCTTCTCTATAACATTTTCCATTAATTCAGAGAGTTGACCCTGAAGTATTTGCACTTCACCATCTTTACGCCATCTTGCTTCTACTGACTTTCATTTCTCTTATTTATGTACCTCCACCTCTCCTATATTCAGGGGTCAGTGGTTGCTCAGTGGTTAAGGCATTGGACTACGGTTTGGAAGGTCCCCGGTTCAAACCCTGCGACCACCAAGTTGCCACTGTTGGGCCCTTGAGCAATCTAAAAAGCTCACACCTATTAAAATACATTACATTGATAATAAAAATACAACAAATCAAAAGAGACTGGACGAAAATAAAGGAATAAAGTCTAAGTACGGTAAAGTTACCTAGAAAATAAGGCAACACTGCCCTCTAGATCAATCCTCAGATAACAGTCCACAAAAAAAAATACATAAAACAACTTAGCATGAATGTAAGGATTGCAAAAGCTTTATTGTAATTATTTATTATGGTCTGTGGTATTAAAGCCAGACAGCTGCATGATAAGTGAATAAAAATTGTTTTGACCATGAATAGTTATACTGTATATGTTTAAAGGAATTGTGGTGGCTCAGTGTGTTAAAGCGCTAAGTTACTGAACGTAAGGTTGCTGGTTTGAGCCCCGGCTCCGCCAGGTTGCCACTGTTGGGCCCTTGAGCAAGGCCCTTAACCCTGTCTGTTCCAGGTGTGCTGTATAATGGCTGACCCTGCATGGTGTGTGTTATGCTGGTATCAGAGTAATATCAATCTTACCTTTCACTGAGTGGGATTGGATCAAGTTGTCACTGTGGACCTGATGATCATTATTCTTAAATCACCAGTAAAGAAGCTCTTCTTCAAGTAACTATTAAAATAAGATAAGATAAAATGTATTAATCCCATGGTGTGTAAATTCACTGCAGCTCACAGACAGAGAGTGAAAAGGAAGTTAATGATTTTATTAACCATAATTAATAACTCCTGCACCTCATCAGTACTTACCTCACCCCAAGATATGATAGGAAAAGTTAAAGAATTAAAAGATTGTAGTAACGTCTAAATCTCTTCTCTTTACTCAGGATATTGGGGGGAAAAAAGGAAAAAGAAAAAATGAGACACAAAACAATAAAAGATCCACATGATTTAAACTGTGTAAACTGCAATGTGAACTAATAATGACACTCAGAGTTGTGAGTCTTGACAAATGAAAGTAATTAAGGCGTCAAAACCTGCTCTTAATTATTTCCTGGCTGAAAAACCTGCACAGCTAACTGGTGTTTGTAAAAGCATTTCTTCCTTAAGACACACCAAACAACATGCATTTTATGCGCTTTATTAATTCTCAGAGAAATAAGAAGAAGAAGAAAAATCTTTCCTGGTGTGAGTCTGCAACTACAACTAAATTACGAAGGGGAAAAGTCAAAGGTCATCATGTGACATAAACTTAATTATCTTTACAGTCATGTCAGATACATTTTGGACAGCTGTGTACATCCACACACTTGGGGCCTAAAAGCAAGTGCCGGTGTAGCGGGCGTCCTTCAGCATGTAAACAGTAGACAGCATCATCATTTCCTTTTATGGAATAAAAGGAATAATACAAGGTAATAATACAGTATATATGCAAAAACATTGAAGCAGCATGAGGAGGAGAAAAGATTTGACCACACACTCCATTCGCATGTTAGCACACAGCCGTCAGGATCTGCAGTCAGGTGGAGCTGTGGGTACCCTCTAGTAAGTAAATAAATTAAATACATATATGAATACATCCCTAAAAGTAATTATTATTTGTAAAATATTTAACATTAATAGTGCAGACTTTGATACACATATGCCTAATGGCTTAGTGTTCAGAATTTTCATCTGGGTCCAGGTTCGATTCCCAGCTCAGGCCTTCCCAGTTACAGGATAAAGCTGTATAGACAATGAGTGAGTGTGAGAAATCCCCCAAACAAAATAACTCCATTAAAAAGTAAATGTTTTAATATTACTAGGGGAACTGGTCTCATTTACTTAAAGGGTCAAGTTGCCAGCTCGACGCACAATTTTCATTCACAAACTACGGGTAATTTAGAAATGGCAATTGGCCTAACCTGCTTGTCTTTGGGCTGTGGGAGGAAATCGGAGAACATGCAAACTCCATGCACACAGACTTCAAGTAGAGGTGCAAGGCGACTGTGGGGGCAGTGGTGGCTCAGTGTGTTAAAGGCTTTGAGTTACTGATGGGAAGATTGATGATTTGAACCCCAGCTGCACCAGGTTGGGCCCTTGGGCAAGGCCCTTAACCCTGTCTGCTCCAGGGTGCCGTACCATGGCTGACCCTGCACTCTGACCCCAGCCTACCAAAAAAAAAGCTGGGACATGCAAATAATAAAGAATTTCACTGTGCAGTAGTATATGTGACGAATAAATGCTGAACTTCAGCTTAACCACTACGCCACTGTGCTGCCACTGCAAGTCCTGCACACTTTGAAAACATATATAATTTTATTTCTAACACATTTATTTTGAACCTTTACAGTAATTAAAAACATTTAATGTATCTCATTTTCATGCATAAAAAATAGAGGGTCAAAAAAGTTTGAAGTCAAGCTGAATACGTTATTAATTTAAGCAGTGGATTCTAGTTGTCTGACTGTAGTTCTCACCGCCGACCACAAGATGGAGCTGTTCGGACTGAGCAGCACGCTAAAACACGCTTTACATATACACACACACGAAAACGAACATAACACAAAAGACAACAGACCGGTTACACACAGACACACTGAGCTGCGTGAACAGTTAGCTCCGATAATAAATTATGGGGAAAAAGCATAAAAAGCATAAATCAGAGAAGCACACATTCGACGGTAGGACGTTATTTTAAATATTTTTAAATAACTTGTATTAACGGCTCTAACGGTCGGCTAACTCGGCTAGCTAGTTCTCAGTCATTTTAGCTTGTTAGCTAGCCGGCTTTTTATTTCCAGCTAGCTGCTAATGAATGACCGCATTCAGAATATAAAGTAGTTAGCTTCTCGAGTCAGACTGGCTAAAACGATGACGGATAATTTTATATAAGCTCTTCTTTAAATATATGATATTAATGTGATAATTTATATAGTTGCTATAGTAACGACTCGCTGGAGCTTGTTTGGTTTTCTGTAAAGGAGATGTTTATTTGGTGTTGATGAAGGAGTCTCTAATGTCATTGCTTTGTAACAGTCTGAGGTAAAACTGTATCATGGGTTTACACTGTTTCTGATTTCTCTTTAACATGACAAATCATCCACAAAGTTAGCAAAGCATAGCATTGTCCACGATGTCTTAGACATGGCCAAATACTTTTGTCCATGTATTGTTCTTTACTTTGTTTAAATGGACAATATTTTTCAAATCTAATATTGTTGATTCCAACTGAAGTTTTAAGCATGGATGCTGACTTGATGGGATATTCGTTTACATGCGCAAAGCGTTTAGAATTAAACTTTTTCTATGTGCATAAAGTATGTGAAATGTTTCAAGAAGAAGTAGTTTTTTTCTTTCTTTCAGGTTTAATGGTAGGCTTCTCATCTGATTAATCCCACCTTCTGCATTGTGATTGGTCACAAGCATTCAGTCTCATTCATGATTGGTTAGATGATTGGCTGTGTGGGAAATGTGAGCTTATCAATGTGTAGTAGAGGACAGTAATAGATGATTGGTGGGCATGTCTTTAGACTGTGAGAGGAAACCCACCGAGCGCGCAGGGAACATGCGAACTTCACGCTCACGGACCCTGAGGCAGGAATCGAACACTTGACCCTGATGGTCTGAGGCGACAGTGCTAACTACTAAGCCACCAGGACAAAGATACCCTGAAAGAATATATTTATTTGAGAAGAATGTGTTTACACAGATAATTCTTTCCTGTTGAACAGATTATCAAAGGTTTACATAACCTCTCTCGTTCCCATTGAAAAATCTATTCCGGATCAGGCCAGTCTGATCGAGGTGTTTACATGATGCATTTTTATTCTGATCTGGCTTTTATGACCATTATTATTTTAAGGTTCATGTAAATGCACCTAGTGGCAGCTTGGCAGTACTGGGGCTCGAACCCATGACCATCTGATCAGCAACTCAGCACCTTAACCATTTGACCTACCACTGCCCCTTTTATAAGATTATTTATTTTTATTTATTGTGGCTATAAAAAACATGGACGTGCAAGTTTTTTTTTTTTTTTTTTTTTGAGTAAATAAGGGTTAGCTATTACAATACTATTAATACTGTGCTGTGGGTTATGGGATGGGGCCTCCATGGATTGGAGTTGTTTGTCTGGTACATCCAATTATTACTCGATCAGCTTTTGTGCTCTTTGCCTGCTGGGCCCTGTGCGCAGCGGGCTGTGATGCTCTGGATGTTCTGGTACCTCACTATCATGGCCAGCATTGACTTTCCTGTGAGATTTTACCAGATGGGTATCTGTGAGCCTTGTCTGCCCATGATCCTGTCACATATTTACTGGTGTATAACAGATCATCAGTGTTCTTCAGTCCACCTAATGGTGGTGTTAATGCTGTGGCTGTTCATATATGCAGGGTACATGATATAACAGTGTTTTTTTTCCCATTCGTGCACCAGAATACGCAGACAGGCCGCTGAAGCTCGTCCTGAAGGTGGCAGGTAATGAGGTCACCACCGGAAGTGCCAGCCTCGAACCAGTTCACGACGAGCAGTTAGACTCTGACAAGCACAAGGACAAAAAGAAGAAGAAGAAAAAGAAGGACGAAAAGGACAAGGAGACTCCCCCAGGGTCACCCAACGAGGACAAGAAAAGAAAGGTGATCAGTCAGACTGTGTGAATGTTGACATAGATGTTACATACTTGGTTTAAAGGGAGTCACATTTGCATCATGTTTGTGCTTCTAGATGACGAAGAAGAGGAAAGGTCATGATTTGGGTGATGCAGACTGGGACGAGCAGAGCAGAACTCCGGCCCGGTCCGATGTATCCCAGGATAAACCCCTCACTCCGTCACTGGCTAAACCAGAAGGTAATATGAGCATGAGTATACAACGAAGATATTTTTACTCACCTTGGAGTCCACATTGAAAGGGTCACATTTGGATCTGGAGAAAACTTTTTTTCTTTTTTTAAATCATCCTCTGAAATATTAGCACCAGGATTTTTATGATTATTAAACCAAAATTTGTTAAACTGTGTACGTCATGAGACGTCATACTGTGGATACCAAATGTTTGTTTTTCTTTTTATTGTCCTTGTTTCTGTGTAAATGTTTAGAAATAGTGTAAAGTGGATATGTGGTCAGTATTTGTTGTTTTGGCAAGTCTTGTTTTATTGTGGACAGCAAACTCAGTGTGTTAGTGTGTACGGGGCATCAGTGTTGCTCTGTGAAATTGTGTGTCTGTACAGGAGGTTCAGCATCTTTAATAATTGGGGAATTTTTTTCCCGAACAGAAAAAGAACAGACGCCACTACAGGAAGCACTGAGTCAGCTGATCAGGCAGTTACAGAGGTATAGACACTTTACTGCGTGTTTAAATACATGAACATACACATAATGTTATCCCTTGCTCTTTCTCTTTTTATTTATTTATTCTTGCTTGAACTTTTTTTTTTTTTTTAAAGAAAAGACCCGAATGCGTTCTTTTCGTTCCCCGTGACGGATCTGATCGCACCAGGCTACTCTCTGATCATTAAGAGGCCGATGGATTTCAGCGCAATGAAGGAGAAAGTGAAGAGAGAGTGCTACCAATCATTAGATGAACTGAAGGTATGGTGTCTACGCTCACTCTTTTTTTCATTTTCGTCATAGTTTGATGCTTGAAGCTGTGTTTTTCATTTTTTTGTTTGTTTTGTTAAACAGATGGATTTCAAGATTATGTGTGAGAATGCCATGATTTACAACAAGCCAGATACGATTTACTACAAGGCTGCGAAGAAGCTTCTGCACTCTGGAATGAAGATCCTGAGCCATGTGCGTTGACTTGCATGTTCTTGCACACTGCAGACACTAGGGGGCAGCAGTGTACACATTTAGAATAAAACTGGAGCAGTGGATTTTATAGTAAGTAAGAGTTAGGATGAAAAACTCACTTTCAACAATGTGTATGAGCGATGAATGTGTGTGTGTGTGTGTGTGTGTGTAGGAAAGACTTGAGAGCCTGAAGCAGAGCATTGAGTTTATGGCAGACCTAAAACCTGGCAAGGGTTCGGAGGACGCAGAGGAACAAGGCTCATCCATGGACCCCAAAGACAGGTCATCTTCCATGGATACCAGTGACAACTCACAGTCCCCCAGAGTGGCGCACAGAGACACACCCAGGTACCATTCAGATATCCCATACCCCTAATCAGCTCACTCAGGGGCTCAGATCGTGTTCCTCAACACTGCGTTTTATAATTACACATTTATTTTGTTTCTGTTTATTTTGTCATGCCTTAAAAAGTATTAGAACAATAAAAAAAAGCAGTTCGTAATCACATGATCCTCAGTACAAAAATAACCAACTGATGGCCTGGTTGTGTTTGTCCCAGAGCAGCGTTAAAATAAATATTGGCTTATGGAAAGAATGATGTGAAAGAGTGCATATGGCAAAAAGTCCCTGAATGACAAGAACATCCAAAACCACTTCTGTGGGGCAATAGTGTCCGGTTTGTCTTTTACGGACAAAAACAACACTCTTTCTCTCTCCTTTCTTCACTCTTGACGTTTTAAGTCCGTTAGTCTCTGAGTCTTTCAAGTCTGTCTGTCATTGTGTCTGTCTCTCTCCTCTCCATATCCCCAGCCCCCCCGAAAAAACACAAATTTTTGTCTGCCTATTTGTGTCTACTTCCTGTTGGTCACTTTTTTCTATGTGTTTCTGTATTTATTTATTTTTTTAAGCTGTTTGCATGTCATATCTCGCCCACTCACTTTCTCTCAGTTTCTACTTGTTTATTTGTGTCTTTCTGTCTGTTAACTTATTACTGTCCGTCTTTATGTCTGTCTGTCTCACTCTTTTTTTCTGTCCATAAATCCGCCATTGATTATACCAATTAAAACTGAATCACCTTCAACTCCATGAAATGTTCATCCTTCAATAACACAAGATATTCAAAGCATGTAATTGATATATTTTTTTAAACGTTGTAAGAATTGTTCCTTTTCTGTGTGTTTTTTCCAGTAAAGAGTCTAAAGAGGAAGCTCAGAGGAGTGCAAACCAGGCAGAGAAAGATCTAGAAGAGATTAAGAAGTTGATAGAAGAGTCTGGAGGTAAACTGTCCAGCAGGAGCCTTCAGTGCGAGGTGAGTCAGTTACCCGAGACGTACTGCGCCAGAGTCTGCTTCTCAGCAGCCAGGTCACATCTTTTGTTTTGTTTTTCATCTCCCAGATGGACTTTGGGCGGAGGAAGTCTGACGGTACGACCACGCTGGGCATCGTGAACCCTGCTGATCTGAGTGCTGGAGGTAACAGAGTCAGGCAGCAATATGAACACAATCACTGAGTTAAATTAAGTAAATTAAAACACAGTGATTACATTAATCATCTGGTTTGAGTGCAGCTGTAATGGAATGTATGAAGCATTGAGAGTCCTGGGTCATTTTCTTATATAGTTTTTTTTGTGTGTGTGTGTGTGGTGTTTCTAGATCCAGGGTATTGTCCAGTGAAGCTGGGGATGATGGGAGGCCGGCTGCAGGCTGGAGTGAACACATTGCAGGGTTTTAAAGAGGATAAGAGAAACAGAATCATTCCAGGTAACTGACAACCACACACACACACACACACACACATTATCTTTCTGTCAGTCTTACTAAGTTTTTTCCTTTTGCTTTGTTTCTCTGCCTCTTTCTGTCCATCTGCGTCTTTTCCTTTATACATTTATCTGCCTGACTCTCTATCCATCTAAATTTCAGATATGCAGTAGGTAACATTGTTAGCTTCATCAATATGTTAAAGCGCGACTTTCCATCATTAAGACATAAGTACTTTTACATTAACCATCCTTACGGCTTCTTTCATACACACCCATGACCGTGACAGAGAAAGCACACGGTACTCCCTCGATATTCACCATAATCATGAGAATATACAGTGCATCATATAATACAGTGATGCTTACTCATGGACGTAGTGATGTATGCTCAAAACAAACATGGCACAAATACACTTATATTACAAAATGTATTTCTGAAAACCAAGTTTGTTTTCTAAAAAAAATAAGTATCTATAAAATGTCTATCAGCAGCTGAAATGTACAATTAAGATGGTATTGACAAAGATATAGAGTTACAGTACCATTGGCCCACAACACTGCCTTCTTGCACGTCCAGCAAGTCCAGCTGCGGCCAAATGTCATTAAATATTCTGGGGACTGAGTAACGTGTAACCATAGAATACCAGCCACGTCATTGAATAAGTCTGTCCTTTCCTGTCATTGTCACTCCAGACTGAGGGCAATCAGCAGTGGAACCAGTTGTTCAGAATTTGTATGGGGGAAAAAATATTTTTTTTAAATAATTAAAAATATTTTTTTTGATATTAGAACATTTATTTTGTCCATGAGTATATAATGTTTTAAGCCAGACATTTTTGTCTTTGCTTTTGCTCAAGAGTCCAACAAAATAATTCTCCATTGCAGTCACACCAGCGGCTTGTGAATAATGTCTGGGATAAGGTCACAACCAGGGTTTCCAGTAATCCGTAAATGTTACTAGGTCCGATTTCATAAGAACGCCAGAGTGGCTTTTTCAGAGAGCTCATTCATACGTAAAAGTTCAGATGCCGTCAGATTAAAAAAAAAAAAAAACAGTACAGGTTTCTCCCTCTCAGCTGGACTGTTATTTGTTTAAAAGACTGTTCTCAACCCAGCAGTGTTTAAAATAAGCAGTAATAAAAATAAGACATGGCATGATAAAATAAAACACATGAATAAGCTCACACTATCAATCATACTTCCCCTGTGCTTAAGGCTATAAGTATTAGTATTTTGATAAATTTCTTATTACAGGTAAGCAGAGTGTTTGTCTTTTCTTAGACTTGTGATTAATATACAATAGCCAGGCACTGACTCATTCAAGCAGCTTTCTTTGGCCGAATAAATACTGCTGAAATAATAAGACATGACATCAGCAAACCGCGGTAAAAAAGTGTCGCATCTGCCAAACTGTCAAATCAGTGGATAAAGAAATGCATTCCCGATGTAAACCAACTAGTTTTCCGTAAGATCGTTTTTCTCCTCGCCCTGTGCCACACCTCTTTCCTTTTCCCATTAATTTTCCTAAACAGCTGAAATGATGAAAGCATCACCATGGCGATGTGTATTTATGTAGACACAGACTCAAAACTATTAAAGACTATGGAAAAAATTGTGAAAAAGAAATTTACAGGGAGGCCTTTAAACTCTGCATTATACAGCTGTGTAAAGTCAAAGTTTTTGTTTTGTTTTAAATAGGAGTAGTGAAATTATAATTAAATAATGAATGCAACATTACTTAATTGTTAGCCGTATTTATATGTAGGCGCTAGTGATGCGCGGGTCGGGTATTTTTCCAACCCGCGGGTCCCGCTTTTATGAAATTATTCGGCCCGCCCCAGCCCGC
>JAQMYK010000023.1:3803987-3820533 GCA_030014345.1 Clarias buthupogon | reverse complement strand
TAAGGATACAGTGTTATGCAGAGGTGTAGTTATAACAATTTTATAGACAAATGATACTATTTATAGTCGCACGGGGGACGCAAGATGTTTTCTTCTTCCTAGGGGGGGCATGACAGAAAATAACTGAGAAGCACTGGATTACAGTAATGTGTTACACAGTATGTTCATTGGTAAGGGGCAAAGCTGGTCATGTTTAGCTTTATAATAGTATATAATGGGGTGCAAACTTTTGCCCTTGACAAAGAAATACAATATAAGACCCCAGAGAACTGTTTTTCTAAACTTGTTAGCAAACCTCAGGAATCTGTGCATGTACTCCGATGTATGCCATTTTGGTGATACCGGTGACGCCCTATAAACACTGGGTGGCTGTTTATTGTGTTTAAGATGCTTACCTCTTTCTCTAGCCCACGTTTAGTGAACCACAGCATGATGCCCGAGATCTCCTCTGACTTCACCCACTGCCTGCACACAACAAACAAAAACACATGCACATACATCAGAAGTGTTTTTGTTCTTGGGTGTTTGTGCGGTTTCCTTCATACGACCGAGTGTAAAACAGAATGCCTTAATTATATATTCCTAAAAAGCAAATGTGATGTTTTCCATACAAGGATGTACTGTAGAAGCCTGGATTACATTCCACGCATGATTGCGTACACGTTCCTGATCTCGGGATACAACTTATTGAATTCATATTGATTATGATGAATGCCAATTCAATATTTTTTATTTTTTTATTTTTTATTTTAATGCAAAAACTATTCATTATGCGACTTCGTGACCTGATAGTGGATGTTCCGTGTGATTGTTCTGCAAAAGTCTGGAGCTATAGCACCAAGAAACTGTTTTAATATCCTATTAAGATTGTTTGCTTTTTAATTTGTGCTCATCCTAAGGACACTTTGGGTTATGGCCCCACCAAATATTTTCCCATAGAAGCGTAATCATTGTGCTGACATTTTATCTTCATCCTCCCACCCACATAGACGGACAGATTAACTAGAATCAGGAATCTGCTGTTCATAAGCGGTAGGAATTCATAACAGTTCCTCTGACTCGAGTTAGAAAGGCTCACACTAGATCAGCAAGAAACTGAAAATATTGGACAATCTGCAGCAGTATAAGACTTTTTAGGCACTAATGCACTCATACTACACGAGCAGGCAGTATAGAAGTAGAAACCTGAGAAATCGGGGTAAAAAAGAAAAAATGGTATATTTAGGCTAAATTTGTTGTTTAAACTCAAAAAGTGGGACTTTTGACTGTACAGTTCTGAGAGTAAAAACAGCTCCCTTTATTTCTCTATATAATCCCCTGCTACACTAATGCACTTATCTCCGTGTTACACTAGTGCTTGGATACCATCAAGGTAGAAAGCTTTCTCAGACTGGCTGCTTCACCCAAGTCTGAAACGCTGGCCTCCCAGGAACTCCTTTAATGGCCCAAGACATGTGGGAATCAGGTCAGGACTGTATCGGGGACATGGCAATAACTCCCAGCCTAGGTCCTGTAATGTGTGAACTTGTGTTGGTGAATGATTGTGTGTACAGTTCCCACAGACAGATGCATGTCTCCTGCAAGTTGGTGATATGATATCTGTCTATCTTAAAGGATCAGGCATTCCACATTTCTCATGAGCTTCAAGTCTTCCTTAAATGTCAACTGGTTTTATGGGTCCGTTCACCAGAAATATTATTACACGTCCTGGTTTGCTTTGAACGCCCCTCATGACAAAGAGTAGAATTGTTTTTATTTATTTAAAGCTTTTTAAGAACAGGAGATCAAACAACAAATCAAAAGCCAGGATGATGTCCCTACATGGTCCCTACTGTTCATATTCATTCATTTACTATTCACAGGAGGCCAGGCGCCCATCCCAGGCGACCTTAGACACTCTAGAAAGGATGCCAATCTATCGGAGGGCCAATCTCACAGACTCACTCACATAGTGTGGGGAATTTAGAAATGCTAACTTGCACATCTCTTGACTGTAGGAGGAAACTGGAGTACCTGCAGGAAATCATGGGCCACAAACACAGACCTGAAGATGGAGTGCCTGGATTTATGCTTCCCAAGAAATCTCATCACACATTCTGGTTTGATTTGAACGCAGCATTTATTACATTTCTAGCTTTTATATTTTTCTTTGCAAATTCTTATTTAAATTTTTTTGTACATTGTATTCTAGTTGAAGTTTATTTATATTTAATTTATTTATCCATTCATTTATTGAGTATTGGTCAAAACAGTCATGAAAAGCATTTCACTTTGATGTTCTACTGTGTATGGTTGTGTGTACGACAAAATCTGTCAGATTAGTAGGATGTGATTTTATAGTTTTGATCTCATCACATCCATATAAAACATAATAAAGAACACTTGTATAGGGAAATAAGCAAATTTATTAAACGGACTCACTTGCTAGAGCTCAGCTCATCGATGGTGGTGATCATCTCATTGTGTAGCTGCTCATCAAACTTGGTCTTCTGGGATTTATTCCTGCAGGAAAAGGAGACATTAGCGACGTCAAACACTTAATATGAAAAACAGACACACACACAATCAGGACAAGGAAAAGAAAGGTATGTGGAGACAGCAGTGCTTGGAGTGTGGAGGTCACGGCCGTTGTCATGCTGGTTACAATCTTCAGGCCAAGCTGCTTAATATGACAGAGAGAACATCACGTTGTGTGTGTGTGTGTGTGTGTGTGTGTATGCTTTTGCGCATGTGCATGTATGTGTGTCTATGGTGAGGGTTTACACGTGTAGGTGTGGCATGCAGGATGCCTTGTGTTAGTTTAAATCCCTGAAGGAGCCCTTATACAGATTAGGAAGGAAAAGGGAGAGAAGAGAAGCCATTTCCTTACACACCCACACACCCACCCACGTACGTACTGTACACACACATAAGCACACAAACACACACTTTCTCCTATCGTATCTAGTGCAGTGCCAGTGCAGTAATCCTGCAGAGGAGTAAAAAGGTCCATTTTTCAGCACAGGAGTGGTTGTTATAGCTCATGCTTGCCGTGGGCTCAGTAACACAAGCGAAGTGAGAGAGATCGAGGACGGGGTTAGTGGTGAACTTTTGGACCGGGGGCGGGAGGGGGGGGGACGTCTTCGGAGCCAACACGGATCCACTCACTTATTCACGCTGAAGGGAGGGGCAGGAAAGGACAAAGACTCCTCAAGTGACTCATGAAAGCTGCACAAGGGGATAAAAGTCAACTTTAACACAAGACAAAAGAGAGCGGGAGAAAGAGCAGGGATTTCCAGAGACCTGTTCATTAGGAGATAAAATATCAACAGAATTTACATAAAACTGTTGTGCATCGAGAAAGAAATGTCTCTCTACTAGCTAGCATTTCACTGCATATCGTACTGTGTATGACTGTGTATGTGACAAATAAAATTAGAATTTGAATTTTATATATATTAAATATATTTAAAAAAAAATTTTTTTTAAAGACACTCCACCAACCATCAAAACTCTGCTGCTCTTTCTCTCTTAGACTGCGTTCACGCTCGCGAGTGACAATCATCTTCTATGCACGTGTGCGATACAAGTCCGCAAGTTTGTTTTAGCAACACCACCAACAAGGAACGTGCAAGATGAGATTTTCTGTACTTAATGGAAACTAGCCAGCTAAAATTATTCTTTGTTTTTTACTTCCTCACTCAGAAACTAAACTCTACCTGTATGGTTGTTCTGTTTGACGAAACCTGAAAACTCATAGTCATGGTGTCAAATATAACCTCTCTTTAAATGTCTATACAAACACGTGGGGTGAAAAGGAAATACATGGAAATGGAGAACTGGTTCCTCTGCAGCATGCTTGTAGCTCGGATACTTGGCTAGCGCTGATAATTGTACAGCGGTATCTCGGCTACGGACGCCCCACTTCTCAAAATTTCACCTTAAGAATTAAAATTTTGCAGGAAATTTCCCTCGGCAACGAAGTATTTTTAGCATACGAGCTAATGACCGAGCCGAACTGAACGCCGGCTAAGTTTTGGAAAGCCAAGCAAAGCGAGTTTACATATCTTTTTTTTTTTTTTTTTTTTTTTTTTGTGCAAGATTTAGTGAAATCATTGTTCCCAAGAACGTCGTCAAGGATGGTTGCAAGAAGAAAACAGAGCCGCTTTCAGTTTGGTTTTTACAGCAGCCGGTGCCGAGAGAAATCATAAAAAAAGATGAAGTGAGTTTTAATGACTCTTAATTTCATATTTTACTTAATTTACAAACCTTTTCTAAATGTTTTGATTGTTTTTATATGCAAAAATCTGACGATAGCATTGGAAGTTGGTAATCATTTAGATTTGTCCTATAGGAAAATGTGTTTTGCAATACGAATTTTCGTCTTAAGAACTCGCCTCCAGAACGGTTTAAATTTGCATGCCCAAGTACCCCTGTAGATATTTCAGCTTTGCAACTCAAAGAAAATCTCACAAAATATTATTTATCAGTTTGCAATACTTCTTTCTTAATTTGAAAAAAAGATCTAAAATTAATTTGTCTCATTTTTCTTTGAACCCAATCATTTAAACTATAGTTTCACTGAAAATTCTACACTGAAATACACTTTAAATTGTGTACTGTAGTGAATTGTGTGCTATAGGCTATACTACAGGTCTACTGTCTTGCACAGACTTACTAGCGTGAAAAGACATTTGCATGCATACACACACTCTCACCACAGTCTCAGGTATCACTAACCTTTCTGTCACTTTTAAGGGCACTGGTCTCATGGGGATGTCCTGACGAGAGAGAGAAACAAAGTCTCATTAATAATATCATTAACAATAAATCAGGGGGAAAAAAATTACATAATAGCAATTCATTGCGCATTCGTGTTTGTGTGTGTTGTGAACCTTGAAACGGTTCTTGCAGTTCACCATAGGATCCGTCATGAAGCCATCTCTGCTCTGGAGATGGGAGAAGGGTTTCACGGCGCCCCATGATTCCAGGTAGCGCGTCATTCTCACTGATGCTCGCATCTTTAAACCGTCACTCGCACGCTGCTTAGGAACGCTACGGCTGCTCAGGGACGGGTCCTTAGACTGCGTCAGCACACAAAAGATACATATGTTTTTAATTTTTACGGCATTCGGCAGAGGCCCTTATTCAGAGCGACTTACATTTTTATCTCGTTATACATCTGAGCAGTTGAGGGTTAAGGGCCTTGCTCAAGGGCCCAAACAGTGGCAACGTGGTGGTTGTGGGGTTTGAACCTGGGACCTTACAAACCATAGTCCAATGGCTTAATTACTGAGCTACCGAAATGTAAAAAAAAAAAAAAAAAAAAAAAAAAAAAAAACACATTCTGATGTTTAACATTTCAGATCAACGTTCGTCACATATCTAGGTTGCATCTAGAGAAACCTGGCTCCTAATCATTTGCTCTCAAATCATCTTGTTAAATGACATACCTTACAGTGCTGTGGCAAGAAAAGTCTTGAGCAACCTCTCATGTTGTCATATTTTGCTTCGAAAGAGCCAGACATTCTTGTATTTATTTATTTATTTATTTATTTATTTATTATGTACTCTTGAGGAATAGATCTCCAGGCGTCCTGAAGGACTTTTTTGACTCTTATGTTGGGCAAGTTTTTGTCTCTCATTTTCAGTCCAGTACCTGAGCAGTTTTAGAGGAATGTTTTTGGTTGTTAAGCCATTCAGTGACCTATGAATCATTCAAGCATACAACACAAAAACAAATACAATACAAAAACATCTAACTTAAGGCATGAACCAGTGAGAAACAAGTGTCGATGATGACAGACGATAAGGCCGGTGATTAGTGTACTGATGATGCTTAATGCTGAGCGGTTGGAACAGATGAGAGGGGAAATGAGGTTGCTGCTGGGGCTGTTACATAAACAGCCGATTTTTGACAAAATGATGGGTGGCTCAAGACTTGAGGAGAACTGGCCTTTTTTTTCTCATATGCATTTTAGAATAATATACAGTACACCCACTCACAGCAGATAACATTTTAGTATATCAGCATGTATAGTATATCAGAGTATATCTCAAGGAACTATACTATAGAAATGAAATTTGGATACGTTTAGAGTAGTCAGTGTTCATCTTGTATAACAGTATGTCCTCTGAAAATAACTTAACAGTACTTAAAAAAATAAGTACACCCTAAGTGATAACAGCTGTGCATCTTTAACCATGCAAAGTCAGATGTCCTATTCATCATGTTCACGTGTTTGTCAGTGTCCGAGTATGTCTCCAGACCTGAACCCTTATTGAGCACCTGTGGGACGTCCTCAAGCGGAAGGTGGCGAAGCGCCGTGTGTCTTACACCTGGCAGCTCCGTGATATCATCATGGAGGAATGGAAGAGGATCCCAGCAACAACATGTGCAGCTTTGGTGAATTCCAGGCCCAGAAGGCTTAAGGCCGTGCTAGATAACAACGGTGCTCACACAAAATATTGACACTTTGGACACAGTTTTGACATGTTCACTTAGGGTGAACTCATTTTCATTGCCAGTTATTTAGACAATAAAGTACTGCTATACAAGCTGCACATTGACGACACTAAAGTAGATCCAATTCTCATTTCTATAGTATTGTCCCTTGAGAACATAAGATGAAGTGGTTGCTGTTAATACTGTAAATGTTATTATTTCCAACAGCTAATTGATGAGCTAATTTGTGGTTGAATCGCAAAAGGTATTTTAGTAAACACCATTAAAAAACTACACCAATACTAAACTACACTACTTCTAGTTCTACAAAAGCATCCTGTTTGATTTGCCTCAGTTTATTAGCTGTATACTACATATAAAAAGCAGAAAGATAGTTAGGTTGGTATTTTTGATGGGATTTAAAAAATAAAAATAAAATAAAAAGATCCTGAAAAAAGAAGAAGCAAAAATGACAAGTTAACACCCTGGATCACCCAGGAAAATAGGAATAGGAACAAGCTGAACATCAGCATAAAGAAAACATGACATGAGGCAAATAAATATAAAACCACATTCTGATGAAATCAGATCATTATCTCATGGCATTATGTAAAGTAATTTGAGCTCTTCATGTATTTTAATAGACACACTGCCCGGCCAAAAAAAAAATGGGGCCTGCATTAAGCTGAACCTTTAACTTCATGGGAGAAATGTGGTCGGAATGAGCACGATTGGAGATGAACTCTTGGTGAAGCTGTCCATAAAAACAACCACTTGTAAGTGAGACTCATCAGAAAAAAAGGTTTCAAATCAGTTTGCTAGGGAGCATAAAGAATGGACTTTGGAGCGATGAAAAAATGTCATGTGACCTGATGAGTCCGGGTTGACCTTATTCCAGAGTGATGGGTGTGTCAGGGTAAGAAGGGAAGTGTATGAAGCGATGCTCCCATCATGCATAGTGTCCACTGTACAAGCCTCTGGAGACAGTGTTATGATTTGGGGTTGCTTCAGTTGCTCAGGTCGAGACTCAGCAACGTTATGTGGAAATAAAATGAAGTCAGCTGACGACCTGAATGTACTGAATGACTACTGAACTCCACGATCAAGGGAGTTTTTCTTCCGTTCTGATGGAACAGGGTATATTCCAGGACTCAGAGAGTGAAAGAATGAAGAAACGCACATGATTTGTATAAAATCATAACATGTGTAACTTTTTTGAGCTGGGCAGTGGATGAACAGAAAGTGCAGTGCATTGAAGTTAGCTCTGGTAATGGTAAAATATACCAATGCATTTGAAAAAGAAACTTTTTTAACAGAATTTAATTTGAAATGCTTAAGTACTGACCCGGGGGTCTATAACCAGGTAAGTCTTGACGTTGAGCTCTTTCAGGTAAGCGTCTCTAACATGGCCGTTTCCTTCCTCCACCTCATACGCTTTATTCAGATGCTTCAGAGTGGCCTCAGTGATGTGCACCCGACTAAACACACATTATTATTTTATTATAATCAGAGCAACATACTTTTTTTATCTTAATTATTTTATACAAGCAATACTTAACATCTCAATCGACTTTATCTGAAACAGTGAACTTAAAGTGTAGCATTCTCCTTTGCTAGTTTCTCAACGTACCCAGGCAACCCTCCGGACTCCATGTGATTGGCCAAGGTGACATCATGTGACCAGACATCAAACTGCCATTTGCGTAGACCAATCACCCCACAGAGCACGTTCCCAGAGTGCACTCCCACACGCATGTTAATATCCACTCCTGTCGCCTCCCGAACCAGCCTGCCATGATAATGGAAAAATGTAATGAGTAATTTATTTCACTCAGTGTGTGTTTTAATATCTGTGTGTGCGCATGAGCGTGTGTGAGTGTACTTACTTAATAGCCTCACACATGTCCAAACCCATTTTGACACAGTTCTTGGCATGTCTCGGTAAGGAGACAGGTAGTCCGGACACACAGTAATAACAATCGCCCAGGATCTTTATCCTCATACACTCATTCTCCTACACACACACACACACATACAAACACATAAACATATCAGTTGTACAGCTCTGCTAGAGATCATGATCACATCAGCACCACTGAACCATACAATTCATCTCACAAAACATACAGGGAGGTGGGAACATTAGTGCTCAAGCATTATTATTTAGAAAAGAAATACAACTATTCTAGATAAATGAATCACTCACTTTTGCAATCTGGTCAAATTTCCCAAAGAGTTCATTCAGCATGATCACCAACTCCTTGGGAGAACAGTCGCTGGCTAAACGAGTGAAACCGACAATGTCTGCGTAAAGAATGCTGAAATGGAGAAGGAAAATGAGAAAGAATTTTAGAGGACTCGTTTGGCTTATGTATATCGATGAGTTAATTTTTTTTTTTTTTAACTACATGAAAACAGTGATACTGATTTTTTCCCCCCTCCAGTACTGAAACATTGTGCATCGGCCATTAGATTTCACAGAACAATCACCTGTTTTCTTATTTCAAGAAACTAACAACAGAAGATGGAACAAAACCAGCCGTAACACCACTACGGGCTTATCTGAAGTCAGCAGACTATCAGAATCAGTTCAGAACAACTGATGCACTAAAGGAGGAAATCGTCTCTGCGTGGAACAGCAGCAGTTCTGATCCATTAAACAATATCTGACAATGACCGTGTTTTGAGCAGTTGCTGTAATTTCTACTTTTAAATACATTTTTGCTTATAGAGCCAGAATTTATATAATATATACATATATGCTAAGCATTATTTATACGGAATAAGATGTGTTCAAGTCAACTCGAGACTTTTGATTTTGCAAAATAACAGAACACTGTTATAAGAATAAAAACTCCCATCATTTCCCTATATAATCTCCTGCTACACTAATGCACTCATCCCAGTTTTTCACCAGTGCTTGGACCCCATCAATGTAGGAGGTTTCCTCAGTATGACTGCTTGCTTTACATCTGAAACCCCGGGCCTGCAAGGAACTCCTTAAATGACCCTTTCCTTTAATGAAAGAAAAAACAGCCTGGTTTGATCACCTAAGGCGTTCTGTTTTTGCAGAACAATGCACAACCTCATACTTCCTACCGCAATACTTGCACGTTACAGGAGCTCGACTGGGAGTTTTTGCCGCATCCACCGTACCGTCCTGACCTCGCTCCAAGCCATTTACACATGTTTGGGCCATAAAGACGTTCCTGGGAGGCCAGGGTTTAAGATTTTTCAGGCTTTTTTTGGGGGGAGGGGTGTATTCAGGCAATGTAAATACAATATGACGGACAGCTTCAATTTTTATATCATCGTTCAGAAAATGAACCAACAATAGGTGGCCATTCCTCTAACCCAGGTCTAAATCCTGCTGATTATTTTGTCCAGCCATCATAGGACAGACAATCATAGAATTGAATGAACAGCAACACATGTTTAAAACTATTCTCAGTTAAATGTTTTTTAAATCTAGTGCAGTTTGAAAGATGACGCCAAGGTTGGAGTTACTATAACAACATTATTTTTTTTAACTAATATCTTTGATAGGTTCCCAGATTAAAGCAGGAACAAACTTAAGCTGACTCCAGCTCTTCTCACTGGCCTCGGGAGTCAGTTAAAACAACAATCCTTTCATATGATCTTTGAGTAACCCTTCACTGTGACAGCAGAAATTTGTGGTGGTGTCTCATTGTGATCTCAGCGCCAAGTCACAGGGTTTGGCTCGGAGCCTGTGACTTGGGAAAACTTTTCCTCTCGAGTCTTCATTTAAAATTCTGCCTCACACTTCCCATCTCCGTAATCTCAGCGCAGTCTGCTAATTCGCTTTCACGTTAGCCCTTGATGACGAACACTCATGACCTTCTACTACTTGTGAGTCAGTGGATACAGAGACTAATTCAAACGCATGATTCAATGTTTGGCCATTCAAAGCAATTTCGCTTGTATAAAATGATTCAAGCCTGTATGATGTGGTTCAAAAGCCTGTTTGAGGTGACAGGATGAATGAGCAAGGTTATGCAATCGACTTTAATATTGAAGGTCAGCGCCGCAAAGATGAAAAGTGTGTATAGAGGTGTGTACATGTCTGTGACCGTCAGTAAGGAACGCTGAAGATTTTAGCCATCTGACATGGCTGCGGATTTTCTTGAACACAAACCTGGGTTAAATTCTACAACTACAGAGTAACAAATTGTAATTAATTATGACAATAGATTAAAATCTAAATTTGCTCATTTATTTATTTATTTATTTGTGAAAATTCACTGCACTGTGCACAAAAAGCAAATATTTACCATTTTAAAAAAGTAAAAATCAAAAACTTAGTTTTAAAAGTTTTATTCAAACAGCTGATGTACTGCATGGACTGCTATTAAAAAAAAGGATAAACTGACTTTTTTTCCCCTCAAGGAAGCATATAGACATTTAACGACGGAGGTAAAATAAAGCATGATTATATTCACAGGAATCTACAAGGTACTGTATATTAACCGACTGTTTGAACTAAGCCGCAAGTACATATAAGCTTTGTTAAGATTTGGATTTAAGAGTTTATACATGAAACAGGAAATGTACATCATCACTTAATAAATGAACACCTCTTGATTAGATCCCTCTCATAGGTCAGTGATTATAAAATGAAAATACCGAACCATGAAACAAATCCTGCATTGTTGTCGGACACGCCCATGTGCTGTGTAATTAGATGTGGATGAACATGTGGGCTTCAAAGAGACAGCAAATAGTGAGTACTCTTTCTCTATGCATGTCCATGTATCATGGTTTGCAAAATAGGACTAAAGGAGCAGATGATTTAAGCTCAATAATAGATGAGATTAAAAAGTTTCCATCATTAAATATATTCGTACACTGGTTCACTGGGTTCCTAACTAGAAGTACCGTGGAACCTTGGATTACGAGCATAATTCGTTCCAGAAGCGGGCATTTCAAAACACTCATAAACCAAAGTTTGTGGGAGTGAGAAAATGGGAATTTTCCCATAAGAAATAATTCAAATGAATCGTTCTACAGCCCAAAAAAATAAATACATAAAAATAATTAACAGAAAATATAAATTAAAAATAAAACAAATTAACCTGCACTTTACCTTTGAAAAAAATCGCAACAGAGCAGTGAGTGAGTGAGTGAGTGAGTGAGTGAGTGAGTGAGTGAGTGAGTGAGTGTGTGTGAGAGAGTGAAGAGGAACGGTGTCCAGTGACAAAGTGGAGGCTGATACAAAGAGAGAAAATGGATCTTTAACCTCTCTAATGAGACTTTCTTTTGCTTTACACGCGCTGTACACACACGCATACAAACAGAAAATAATATATGTTTTACGCACACACACGTGGTCACAGTGTTATAGTAAACTGTACACGCGTGCACGGATGTTGATTATACCAGTAAGAGACGCGCACCAAGACCCAGCAGGGGAGATGATTACCCACAATTCCACAGCGCAAGAGAGAAAAATCGTTGGCTCAGTTGTGATCACGTGACGCTCGGCATCAAAACCAGAAACGCATGCGTGATACATGATACTCGGTACTCGTAAACCAAGACTTGTTCAAGTCAAAATTTATTAAAAATCTTTGCTCGTCTTGCGGAACACTCGCAAACCGCGTTACTCGCAATCCGAGGTTTCACTGTAATACTTTAATACTGCAGTCGTACTTGAACACCTTACTAACAGCTTTTAAAACTTCACACTGGGTTTTTCCATTCCTTTGTCTCCATCTGAGGTTTACTCCATACCACTTGTAGGCTCACGCATGATGGAACCATCAAAAATTACGAAAGCTAATTTCTTTAAAAAAAAATTTTAAAGGGTAAAATCAGCAATTTCATTATTTTCTTTTTCTTATATTTCAGATTCATTTTGAAACTCAATAACCTTAAGCCAAACAGGACAGCGCAGTAATCAGGAAGTAAAACTACAAACTTTCACTTCCACGGTGAGCATGCTCAAACTTAAGCAAGATCGATATCTTTCATTTCTTTAAAACACCCACATCCCCTTCATACACAAACACAACCTCTCAGACAGATGGTTGGAGCTACAAACACAGAATGAGGATACACATGTGTATACATTAATCAAGATAATGATTCTTTTAGTTACTGATCCAAAGGGGGTGTGTGTGTGTATGTAAATTTTTACCTGACGTTCTCGTGCCTCTTGACGTACAGACTGTGAAAGTTATTGTCTTTGACCAGCCGCTGCTGTGCCTCCTTATCTTTGCATTTACAGCGCTCCATTATGGCCAGCTTCATCTCCATCGAAATATACACAGGCAATACTGACTGTAACAGATTCTCCTAAAACACACACAAACACGGTACACATGATGATAAATGACTGTCAAAAGAAAAAAAAAATTTATTTTTAAATTATTACATGTTTTCAGCAGCACACAAATACAGTATGCTCATGTGTAAAAATAAGCATCTTAAATTCCTTACACAACCTAATCACATTATTCTCTGAAAAATTCTTAAACATTTCCTTAAACAGCCAAGTTATTTAGACCATACATTCGATAATCGGGCAAATGGAGGAAAAAGGAAACATGTCATATCATGCAAGCAAACACTTTCTGCTAATCTAATCTAGATCTAGCAAGACCTTTTCATCTTTCATGGGCTATGTGACCATAGACTGATGTAATGAGGATCTACTGTAGATCAAGGTATCCGACCCAGTTCTCGAGAGCAGCAGCTGCACCTAATCTGGACCATCTGTAATAAAATATTTGCACATCACCTCGGTAACAAAATATAAGTGACTTTAAAGCTCTTACGAAACCATGACATTTGAGTTGGACATGACATTGTTACAGGTTCACATGTACACGTTACAGGTTCACAAATTTCTTTACAGATCACTCCAACTGCAGTAAAATGCTAATACAGTACGGTAATTGTAAGACTTTATATCAGCTCTCTCTAGGTATCTCTTTTGAGTTTTTTTTTTTTTTTTTACAGTAATTACTTCTTTTCTTTTTTTTTCTTTCTTCATTTTTCTCAGTATGCCTGAGTCAGGATTGAACTCTGCCTGCTTCACATCTTAACCTCTGGCCTCCCAGGAACTCCTGTAATGGAATTGGCTTGGTGTGGGGAACAGACAGATGCATCTCTTCTGCAAATCGGCGACAACATATCAGTCTATTTTCAAGGATCATGGTGTTTCACTCGCCGAATGTTCACAGGAACGACTGCAGTGGGCTCCGAGCCATCTCATTCACAGACATACAGCCTTCTTTAAAACGTCTGCACCATTTAAATGTTTTACTGCGGCTAAGAGTCTCATCACCCTACTGTGCTTGAAGTCTTCTGTAAATGTTAATGTTATTACCTGACACGTAAAATGCTTTTCAAATTTTCTGTAAATAAAATTTTTATTCATAAATTCTTTGCTACATCTGCATCCTAGTTACATGCGTGACGTGATAAACGTGATGTCTCATAACTCATGCTGGAGTGGAGAGGTTATCTTTAGACCGTGATTCCATTCTGTCTGGTGTGATGTCAGCAGAACGGTAGGAAGGTTTTTAACATTCCCATTTCTGGAATTTTACTCTCATGGCTGCAGTTTTCCTGGTGTGACGCATATGAAACTGGTAGATTGAACAAAGTGGACATGGCGTAAACAGTAGTTGTTTGCAATATACTTTATGTGAAGGCAAGCTCGAAGAAAAACAACAAACTTGCTTAACCACCACATTAAATACACTGGGCACTGCTTGTTGTTTTACATTTTTAGAAAGAATTGTGTGACCTTTCTTAGAATTTGCCTAAAAAATTACTTTGTTTGGGTGGACTGAGAGGTTTGTGCTGTTATAGACAATCTATTCTACAGCTCAGTCAAAGAGCAAACACGAAAAGGCATCCTGTTTTTCAAATATATTTTCTCAGCTACAAAATACTTTCGTCTTAAACCAAGATTTTTTATAATTTTATTTTTTTAATGATCTAAATACTGTATGTTTTACTCCTAAAATCATAAAAAAAATAATCACGATCCATAGCCGGGTATCTAGAGAGCAGATATGACCCCACCCCCCCCAACTTTCTTTTAAAGCACTTCGCTCTATCTTGCATTCTCTCTCTGTCTCTCTGGGTCTTTCTTAGTAGGGGTTAGGGCTCTGAATGTAACCGTAAGCCAGCAGATCTTATCCTTCAGGGGAACAGAGGTTAGCCTATCTTCTCCCCCTCCACATTTTTTTTCGTACACAATGTACACCTTGTGTTTTTATAAGTTGGAAAGGGGAGAATATACACAGACGTACAAAACGGTAGAAACTGAAATGAACCTTTAGAAGTTCACAGATAGTATCACAGGAGACACAAACGAGTAGGTGGAGGAGAGGATGTCAGTTTAAAACTAAACAGATCTATATAACAAGAATCTTATTGAACGGGAGACTAAAAGAGTCTGAAATTCATCAGTGGCAAGAAAAAGTATGTGAATCTTTTGGAATTTCATGGCTTTCTGCATTCATTTGTCATAGAATGTGATCTGATCTTCGTCTGAGTGGTGCCCAACACAAAAGAAATTCTGATCTTTAATGTCTTTATTGAGAAACCTTATAGTGCTAGTCAAAAAAGTCTATGAATCCTTGAGTTAATGACCTCAAAAAATCCAGATGTTAGCATACATGGAGTCTTGTTAAAAATGAGTTAAATTTAAAGCTAAATTTACTAAAGCTAAAAGATTAAAAACCACTTTAAAATTTAGAAGTTTGCTCTGCACAGGAGGAATTCGCTTATGCGGGTCATGCTTCGCCAAAAATTGTTTTCAGAGAATCTATGATCAAGAATTGTTGATTTACATAAAGCTGGAAAGGGTTACAAAGAGATTTTAGCCAGTCTACAATAATTACATTTTGTGAGTTTAATTACAAATAATCAAATAAAGACACTTTGGGACTGGGCTACTCTACCAAGAAGTGGGCGTCCAGGCAAAAAGACTCATCAATGCGGTAAAGAAACAACCCTGAGTGACAGCCAAAGATCTGAAGGCATCATTCAAACTGGCTAACATCCGAGTTCATGAGTCTACAGAAGAAAAAAAAAAAACATTGAACAAGTCGCAGGCAGGACACAACGGAGGAAGCCGCTGCTTACTAAAAGGAACATTGCTGCATGACTGATGTTTGTAAAAGTGCACACATTGACACTCTACAGCGGTATTTGCAAAATGTTTTGTGCACTGATGAAACTAAGATTAAACTACTTGGAAAGAGCATGCAGCACTACTATACATCTGACAAAAATCGTGCACTGCATATCATGAAAGCATCATCCCAACTGTAAAGTATAGTGGAGGAAACATTGAGATTTAGACCTGCTTTGCTGCATCCGGGGCGTGGCCAGCATGCAGTCACAGAGTGGAGGATGAATTCCCCAGTGTATCAAAAAAATTCTTCAGGATAACGTGAGAATGTCTGTACGTCAGCTGAAACTCTGTAGAAGTTGTATGATGCAACAGGACGATAATGCAAAACACCAGATCAAGTCCACAACAGAACGGCTTCAGAAAAATAAAACCCACCTTTTCGATTGGCCAAGTCAGAGCCCAGACATCAACCTAATAGAGGTGATATGGAATGACTTGAAGAGATTCATATACATGAGACGTCTAAAGAATATGACGGAGCTAAAGCAGTTCTGCCAGGAAGAATGGACTAAAAATCCTCCTAAATGATGTGCAGGTCTGATCTACAGCTACAGGAAGTGTCTGGTTGAGGTCATTGCTGCCAAGGTGGGGTCAACCAGTTATCAATTCCAAGGCTTCACTTACTTTTTCCACTACCATTTTGACTGTTGAATGCGTGTGTTCACTCATTCTAAAGTCATGAAAAATTAAACATTGTCTTATTATTTTAGGCACATGATATTTGTCAATACCCTTGACTTGGTTAAGATCAGATTACATTTATGACAAATTAACTGGAAAAAAAAAATGAAATTCCAAAAGGTTCACATACTTCTTTTTCTTGCCACTGTGTGTATATAAACAGTACACACACACATACTGTACATACATTGCATATACACACACACACACACACACACACACACACACACACACACACACACACACACACACACACACACACAGAC
>JAQMYK010000023.1:3743247-3753613 GCA_030014345.1 Clarias buthupogon | reverse complement strand
AGATAGATAGATAGATAGATAGATAGATAGATAGATAGATAGATAGATAGATAGATAGATAGATAGAGTACTTTATTCATACCAATTGTACAATTGTATCATTACAGCAGACAATTCACAGATTATACAACAAATAGGCAACAAACAAGTTGCATTACTGAGGAAATGGTGTAAAATATACCATTTCTACTGTATGTACACAAACATTGTATATTGCTTTGTATACCTGTACGTACACTGGTGACAAGACCACTCACTGAAAAAAGTAAATACTGGCCATGATAGAAAGGCACCAGAACACCCAGTGCACCACAGGCCACTGGACACAGGGCCCAGGAGTCAAAAACCCCAAGGCTGGCCACCATGGTTCCAAACTCCCCAAATTCCAATTCAATTGCACCCCATGGGATGCTCCACACAAACAAGTCCATTTATGCCCCACCCCACAACCCACAGCACCCAAATAATCCGCTGCCAATGTCCTGGTACCACATACCACAGCACACCACTAAAGGAACTGCAGAACCATCCTGGTGTCACAAAGGGGAACCTACTGTACACAATACTGTGTTAATAACTTTATGGTATGTATTAAAAGGACAAAGAATGGTTTAAAAGGTATAAGCAACTGAATATAGTTTATCTGACACATCCATTATATTGATTTTTTACTTTGCTGTCCTTTATGCATAAAATACTGTATATGTGGACAGGTCCATACCTAGGACAAAAGCAACAAGTCACAATTATTTTTTAATTAATTTAGAAGTGATTTATGTCTTATGTGGTCCTAAAAACATAAGCATTCAAATGCATTAATGAAAAACGAAACCTTTTCTAATTCCTTATAACCTTCAGGATTGAGGCTTTGACTTTTAGTTTAGATCTTCTTTTTTCAGTCCCAACACATGATATGATGAGTAGGTGTGTGTCTGTGTGTGTGTCCTTGTGATGGGTTTGCACCTAATGCAGGGAGTCTTCTGCTCCTGCCTTGTTCTTTGGGATAACCTCTACTACAGCCTCTATATACTAAGCGCTATAAAGAATGATTTTTTAATGCATACTATAAAAATATTCTATAATACAGGTTTTTGCCTGACACCCATCTCTACAAACCGAAGACAGGATCTAAAATAAAAAAATCATGTAACCTACTTTACACCCTACACTATGAGGGGGACATCATATTGTACCTGGTCACTGTTGGGGTATACTCAATATGTATTGTGCATCATACATTTTTTATTATGTTTAAGTGTTTAAGGTAGATTTCATTTTTACGTTTCCAGGTACAAGGGTACAAAATGGGATGGTTCAGGTTCCAGGAAGATGGTGTGCGAGGCGGAAATACAGTCCACATCACTCCATCCCAGGGCGGAATATTTACATTATGAAATGAATGAAAAACAATGAATGTAATTTATGCAAAACACTGAAGCTAGAATAACCAGGAAACAGCACTGGCATTTGTACCAGCTATTAGCAGCAACAAATACTTGTTTTAACAAATTCTTGTGACTGAAGTGAATGGGGGAAACACACGTCATTCACACCTTGAGTAGGTCATAAAGTGTCATAATGGTAATAACCAGACATGAGGATCAGTGTTGTAACTTTCAAATGTGGAGAAAATACTGACATATTACATTTAAGTAAAAAATATATTTTTTAAATGATATTCTTTATATGATATATTTAAAATTTTTTGCCATATAATAAAAAGTCTTTCAAAAGTCTTTCAAACTTTTATTACTGGTTGAACAATATTTTAGTTTTAAAGTCTGTAGCATTTACGTGAGATAGAATTCAACCTAGCAGCAATTTATGCTAGCTACTAAAATCAATGCTAGTTCAGCCATTTATTACCAAACAAATAGACAAAGTTAGTTAAATATAGCTAATGTTATTGTTATGTTATTTAGCTAATGTTAAAATATTAGCTAAATTTACCAAGTATTTGTATTTACCAGTGAGATGAAGAAGATGCCTAATTTTTTTTTTTTACAATTCTTAGCGAAATGCAACATTACATTTTACCTTACTATGTAGTACAGTTGATTGAAGATACAAGGGACGTCCAATTCAAACCAAGACTTTTGATGAAATTTCTGGAGAATGAAAGCTAAAAAGTGATTGTAATTTACAGAAGACTTCAAGCACAGTACACTGATGAGACTCTTAGCTGCAGTAAACTATTTAAAAGCTGCAAGGCCAATTCCAGTCGTTCCTGTGAACATTCAGCAAGTGGAACGTCTGATCCTTGAAAATCGATGTGTAACGTGTCACCAACGTGTCAGAAGAGACTCATCTGTCTGTGTGAACTGTACACACAATCGTTCACCCACAGCACTTGCACCTTGCAGAAACTCGGCTGGGAGTTATTGCTCCATCCCCTGTACAGTCCTGACCTCGCTCCCAGCCATTTCCCCATGTTTAGACCATTAACGGAGTTCCTGGGAGGCCAGCATTTCAAACAAGAAGCAAGCAGTCCGAACACGTCTCCGGCTTATTGAGAAAACTTTCTCCTTGATGTTTTCTGAGCTCTGGTGAAGCGCTGGGAGAAGTGCATCAGTGCAGGAGCTGATTATATAAAGCGGAGAGATGAAGGGAGTTTTTACTCCCAGAACAGTTCTCTTATTCCTGCTTTGACCTGAACGCCACTCATATTTGCATACATTTGTTACTGTAATATTTCACTGACAAATAGCTTTTACAATAACCTCTGTGTTAGCTGGAGCCAGGGCAAGAAAATGTTGTTGCCATGTTTATTAAAAGATCACCTTAAGGTCATGTGGAGGTTTCTTTGCTATTGAAAACAATTAGAATTAATAAATATTTTGTGAAATATTTCATTGCTACTGAAGGATAAGTGTCTAATACAAGTCAAATACAATCTCTCTATAAAACCCTTGTTTTTTTTAATAAACATGTTAGGCTGTAATAAAATATTTCATTATAAAACAAAATCTTTAAAAAACATGCTTCATTTAAATCAAAGAAAACAGTTTAGATTATTCACATTAGCGATTAAAGTATATTCATGCATTAATTATTTAAAATATATATCCAGCGTTTTAACTTCATAACTTACAAATGAATGTTGTACAAGTTTATTTTTTTCCCCACAAACCTGACTACATAGATAGTCCATAGTACTTTAAGGTTCCCCCAAGTAAGCATTATACCAAAATAATCAAACTAAATTCCTATATAATCTAAATAAAAGTTAATTTTAATCTTATTTTATTTTGTACATATAATGAATCTAGAGTATATGAGCGTTTCACTCTTTAAATTAATTTCTGTTTTTTTCCCCCCACATTTACATTTTTTTAGATATATAGATAGATAAATAGATAAACACACACACACCCACAAACAGTTTGGACAGACCTTCTAATTCGAATGTCTTATCTGATTTTTATTTCTACACTGTAAAACAATATATGCAATATAAACCAAAATACACAAGAATCTCCTTTAAACAGTTGATATTTAGATGTGTCTGCTACATATGCTATGTAAAGCCTTCATAACACCGCTGATCTGAGGCGCTGTTAATTGGTGATTTCTGAACTGGCTTTGGTCTTGCTTTCCTGTGAAGATCTTCATGAAAGTCAGTTTCCTCATGGTGCTTCATGTGTTTCGCAAATGCATTTGACAATCCTATTCTTGCAAGAACTGTTCCAGAAGGGCTGACCTTTGTGTCTTAAAATAACAACTGACTGTTGTTACTTTATTTCATGTGTTATTTCATAGTTTTGAAAAAAAAAGTATTGTTCTAGAATGTAGAAAATAAATTAAACTTTTATCAAAACAATTGACTTGTATTATCTATCTTTCTGAGAAATCATAGGCGACTTTATGCTCATGGACTCCTGGTGACAGATGCTTTAGTGTTAATGAGTCTTTGACTTAAATTGGGTAAAGGTTATTTGGAAACCTTTTTTTTTTCCTTTTTAATTAACGTGTCCCAGACACCATATAAAAGCTTGGCATTACATAGAGAGCAATGTGTTATGCTTCATCATTCACACACACACACACACACACACACACACACACACACAGAAAATTAGAAACATGACAAAGTAAAAATGGCACCTTTGTTTGTTTTTCTTTGTTTGTTTGTTTAATTGTGCTGCGGTTTATTGCATGAGTTATCATGAATACAGTTTGTCTGAAACCACCGGATATTCTTAATGGCACTAAAGACCTTTCAAGCAATCTTTCTCATTTCCCCTCATCAATTTAATTTCCCCCCTCATCAATTTTCATACAGTTGATCCCACTGACCTACCCTCAGACATAAAAACAGATATTTATGGGCAAATCTGACAACAGGATCATTTGAAAACTTTGCAGTGTGTGAGTGTGTGTGAGAGAGAGAGAGAGAGAAAGAAATTGGGTCCCACCACCATCTAGTGGTCAACTGTTGTATTACTGCAGTGACATGACATTTAGGGGAACACAACAAAAATAAAAATTAAATAAAATCTGAAAGAAAAAAGAAAGGAAAAAAAAGGGAAGTAGACCAGCCACAGGTTAAAACATTTGTTTAAAATGGTCTCTCAGGGATTAGACAACAAATTGGTCACTGAAGCATCCAATTCTTTGAAAGGAAAATAAACTGAACAGTGACTTAGCCACAATATCATACAAGCGACAATCAGATCATCCTCATCTGCCCATACAGATACCTATATCACATAACTATATATATATAATATTTCTATACTTCAAGTCTTTCAAGAAAAATAAATATCCATACAAGTCAAATAATCTGGGGTTTGATATCTTAAAGAAAAAAAAAAGACAAAAAAAAAAACGGGTAGTGATTTGGAAAATATATTCATTTAACACAGCTGAGACACAATTGATTCTGGACACCGAGAGGTCAATTACCTATGAATGAGTGTGTGTGTGTCGTCATGCAACAGACACACACTCCCAATCTGTTTCCCACATCTTACATACTCACCTCATGAACCTCCAATAACAAACACTCAAACATAAATCAGACACCGTATTCAGACACATGCAAACACACACACATACACACACGCGCGCACACACACTTCAGATGCTGATGATTAAATGAAATTAAATCCCAGTTTGGCTCTATGAAGTCGTGTGTACACGTCTTTCCAAAAAAACAAACAAAAAAAAAAAGTTATGATCCTGTAAAAACTTTATGAAATTTTCCTTAGGACTTAGAGGCATTTTTATCATTTTTTGATATTTTTTTTTTGTTTTGTACAAATCCATCTAATTAGCACATGACAAAGGATTTCACTCTTCAAAATAAAAAGAAAAAAAGAAAAAACCTTCATGCATAATTCCTGTCCTGAATTTCAATGATTGTATTTTTTTTTCTAATTTTAAAAAATCGGCGCTTTTGTTATTGTATATTTTTTGTTTGTTTTCAAGTTTCAGTCTTTTTAACATTTTTATTTTGCCACTAAAGTCCAGGGCTTTAAGATATTGCTCCTTTGAGTCTCTGTCCCTCTGTTTGTTTGTTTTTCGCTTTGGTCCTCCACACCAATAAGAGGAGGGTCTCTGTAGTGGAGAGGTGGACAGGAGGCCTGAAAACTCCACCACACCGAGCACAAGCAGTAAAGAAGCCAGTGGGGACGAAAGAAAGGAAAATAGGAAGATTGAAATTGAAGGTAGAAGAAAAAAGAAAAAAGAAAAAAACACTCCTTATTGATTTGTCCTCGGATCTCTACACCAGATGTGTTTTTTCTTTTTTTTTGAGAGTTTTCTTTTAACTCCTTTAAAAATCCCAAATTTGGGTAAAGAGGGCCCAATAACACTGGCAGCGCCTCCTCGTGGCCAGGGAAGTAAGAGTAGGTGAGTGTCCAGGAAGAAAAAGAGCGCCTCCTATCTGCACAGGTCCTCGTGCGCAGCCTCCCGCTGGTTTTTCCGTCTCTTGCCCATGGCGTGGTGATGTGCCTTGCTGCTTTGGTGGCTTTTGCTGTTCGAGACACTCTGTTGAGCCGGGGAGCTTTTGCTCGGCCGAAACTGTCGGCTCTGCCAAGAGAACCAATAAAGATAATCAAAATCTGACACCACCATCATGAACTGGCTCTAATGCAACATAAGCACTAATGTTGGACAAATGGATAGCAAAAAAACGAGACAGCACCCCTCCCACTCAGACACCACAGCCAATTGAAAGGCCTTGGCATGGCTGGGATTCAAACTCATGCCCTACCAGGTATACAATAATCAAATTTGTTTTTAAAAAAAGATTGGTATACTGGAAATGAAGGATGGAATACTGCAGTATTGTGCAAAGGTCTTAGGCACCATGTTTTTACGGGGTACAAACAATGTTATACATGACTATTTTATGGGCTCATTATTAAGTGAGTACAAAAATGTAAAAAAATAAAAAAATAATCTGATTTCCAAGCATTAATATTCCAGCAAGAATTTTGCTTACAAGAAAATATCTGTAAGCCAGGGGGGAAAAAGCATATTAAGTAAAAGACAACTTTATAAACAAAAATGAATAAATAAATAAATAAAATAATAATAAAAAAAAAATTTTTTTTTTAAAGACATCCTTACTCTACAGCAGGTTTTTTTTTGCATGTGCCTTTTGCACAATACTGCATTTTCCCAAAGTGTGGTCGGCCGTAAAGGTACTGCAGAGGTCATTTATGACAAATAAATAAAAAGGTTTTTCATTTCACATTTTGTAATCAAGTTAAAAATTTCCATAAACTATTTAAATACGTTCAGGACAGACTTACAGATTATATAACCTCAAAACAGGAAGTAGTATCTCGGTGGTTAAGCTGTTGGGCTACTGAAAAGCTGCCACTGTTTGGCCCCTGAGCAAGGCCCTTAACCCTCAACTGCTCAGATGTAAAAATTAGGTAAATGTGTATGCCTTAAATGTAAACAGGTTACTTAAATTACATAAATGTAAATTTCACTTTAACCTTGCTGTAAAAGTTTCTTCAAATTAAATTTCATTAATGGAAGCATTTCTTCTGAAAAAAAAAAAAAAAAAAACATACACACTGACAAGATTAAAAAAAAAACTTTTTCTTTTGGGTTATTTTTTAAAACCTTTTCATGGAGAACAGGCGAACACTACAGGTTATCTCGAATAGCATCATGGCTGTAGAAACCTTGCACACATGTCACAACATGAACAGAAAAATTATCCTCAGGATAACACACAGGTTTTCCACCTGACCCTGAAAAGTAAATCTGCACGTAGTAAATGCCTGGACGTTTGTTTCGATTAACATTTTAGCTAATTTAATGCGACAAGACAAAGACGAGTCGCTATAAAAGATGGTGATGATGGCGGCCACTCCTTGATGATAATGACATGCTTATTAAATCTCATTTGGAAATTATACACCAGCTAAGATTACTTGATATTACCATGGGTGGAGTATGAGTGTGTTTTTAAGGTGTGGGCTGATAGGGAAGTGTGGGAAAAAATAATGTTTAATAATCCTTCTTTTATAAAAAAAATAAAATTAAAAAAAAACACAGATCAAAGGTTAAGGTGTTGCATAAATATGAACAGTTCCTTAGGACAGTTTATTAGGTTTATTTCCTTCCTTTATAGGCGCACAATTATTTTAAGTCCAAGCTTAAAAAAAAAAGTCTTCTTTTGTACTGAAGACTCAGAGGTCTTTCCCTTTCTACCTCGATCAAGTGCTTATACACTACCTGCATACCTATTAACACTGAAGAATAGCACATTATCACTTCTTACCTTGCTGCCTTTGTGTCCTGTGGTGGGTGTGGTCATGGGATGACTCTGAGCTCTGTGATTGGCCAGATTCCTTTCGCTGTTATCTCGGTGAGCACCGGAGGCCCGGCTTGTTAGCTGTTTAACCGTTTTGCACGGCGTTCCGTCTGAATCCTGAATAAAATTACCTCATGAGCAACTCTTTAGGATAATGTAAAAGGATATTATTCTTTTTTAAACATATGGTAAGTACTCACTGCGTCGCTGGATGTGGAGGAGGGTGAGGACGATGAGGATGAATGCGATGAAGGTGTGGAAGGCGTTGGGGAGGATGAGCTGGAGGACGCTTTACTCCGTGGCGCTGGTGGAGGCTCTTCAGGTAAGTTGTTGTTACACTCGTCGAGCTCCTGAGGCTCAACCAAGAGAGTGACATCGTTACCTGTACACAAACAGAGGAGGACCGAATCACACAAGACAGTTTACAGTGTGCTAAACCGATTAAACAACAGTACGGAATTCTATAGCGTTATTTATGCAGTGCTTTACATGGTTTATGGTAATACGTAAAAAACTTTCAACCCATTACACAAAGGCCGCAATAAATAATCTTATACAATGCTTACAGAGAAAAAATCTTAAACCACAGGGACAGAACATCGCTAAGCGAGAGCAAAAATGTTTGCTTGTTCACTCGCTATGAATTCTTATGAATTATTCAGCTACATTGAAACTTGTGTATCTATCTAAAACCATAACCTTTCCCCGCCCCGGTCAGTCTTCTTCCTTCCACTCTCCACTCCAGAAGGTGGCAGTATTGCATTAACTGCCCGTAAACTAAAAAAAAATAAAACCAGGAAGCAATGATCTCATGCAAAAAAAAAAAAAAAAAAGAATATTCTAGAAGTACTCTGTGGAAGATGTAAGCAGTTTGCATTTTCTGCAAATGCTGCTGTGGATTTTCACAATAATTGTAGAAAATATTTAACTAAATAATTTGAAATCAGAGTGTACCGTTGCAGTTGAGGGAAGCGTCGCTTTGTGCCTTTACGCCCCATTGCTCGCTGATCCAATCGCGGTATTCAGCTACCTCCCGTGTGACGCGGATTATTCGACCCAGAATACTGAGGGACAGAATTAAAAATTGGGTTTAGCTTTAACAAATAATTCACATTGTATTTCGAAAAGTCCCAGGTGTGGGCTTGTATGACTTGTGTATGAAAGCTGTATATGTGTGTGTTGGTGTGTACACCTTTCAGATTTGTTGTTGGGATAGTGCTTGGCGATGGGAGAGACGGCGTGACTGAGAACGACATAGGCGTAATCGAACGCTTGCTTCACCTGCATGGCCCCGTACGAGCTCCTTCCAACATCGTTGCCTAAATCATAAAGACACAACAAACGAGTCAGAGTGATGCACATAAATCTTAAGAATGGCTGCACTTGGTCACATTAAAGAGTGGGTGTATACCCGGCTGCAGTGGATCCTCGATGTACAGCATGGACGGCCTGTATCCATCCAGCATGCCTTTCAGCACCTCGTCTTTGGCCACATACGAGCCGCCATCTTTGATCCTGATGCCCGTCTTCAGGTAGTTAAAATGGCGGCCGTACAGTTCGAAGAACTCAATCAGCAGGACGCCCATGTTGGAGTTAGGACTGCACACATCCTCTCTGTAGTGTAGCTACAAAAAACACAGACACAAGAACACTGATGACTTCTCACAGATTTCACAACCCATAAATCAAACAGCAAAGAGCACGATGAGCCAAAAGTTACACTTTTCATGTTTTATATACAGATAATAAATAATTTATAATTAAGATATGGGAAAAGTGAAATAACAAGCAAATACAAAAAGATAATTGAAAAAGATTTATTGAAAATATTTAAACTGTGAAATGTAACAAAACATTTTAAGGAATTTAAAATCTCAGACACCGGTTTCTACAAAAACAAAATAACTCTCCCAATCACTATTAAAGTCTCATCTTTAATCCTGATTCCTGATCATAAATCTAATCTAGATCTCAAAGCAAGGCTAGTTCTCTGACGGAGGTTAACCAGGACTGGTATGAAAGTCGCGTGTGTGTACCTGTAGGAAGCTGACAGCCATGAGAAACAGACTGTAGGATCCGATGCCTCCAGTAAAAACCTCGTTCAGCTCCCTCTGCAGCAGGAACTGTTTTAGCACCAGCACCAGATACGGCAGCACAGGGAATTTCTAAAACAAACACACATATACTTACATACATACACACACATACAGTATATACACACATATATATATATATATATATATATATATATATATATGTTCACCATGTTCCAAATTATTACGCAAATGATATCTTTCCCTGATTTTCATAATAAGTCAATGCAAACAACAGTCTAATTTTCAAGTCATCAACCATTAGGGTATAATTTGAATTTTATTGAACAACAAACCTCCTAATGATAATATTTATAAAAAATAAAAATAAAAAAAATGAAAATGCACTGTTCCAAATTATTATGCGCAACAGAGTTAAAACATTTTATAGGCTGTAAAGAACTGAAAATTTGCAGCATATTTAAAGAAATCAAAAGCTATTTCAATCAAAAACATCCTAACAGGGCATGTTACATCTTAACATAGGACCCCT
>JAQMYK010000023.1:3717832-3731858 GCA_030014345.1 Clarias buthupogon | reverse complement strand
GCTGTTAGCGGGTCCACGCTGTTCTGGCTGAAACCAGGCAATTCTAGGATCCATCAAACGGCCCCAGAATTAAAAGGAATACTGATAATACGCCAAGGCGTGTTCGTGTACCGACCTTAACGTTATTGCTAAACCTAACGCACGCGCACGAGCTTCTAGAACACCGCGAGAGAGAGAGAGAGAGAGAGAGCTAGCCAGCTAGCTAACCTAGCTTTGCTAGCTAGCTAGGTAACTTTGCCCAGCAGCCGTTTTTTATTTTTATTTTTTAAATCGCTACACAAATATCCCTTTGTCGTTGCTAGATTCCATTAATGTGGAGTAAGTGCTGATCAATTTGTTCAGCGTCCACGAGTGGAAAAGTCGTTTGAAACGAAAGCGAGAGCCAGAGCGGAGCAGAAACGGAGCGGCTCGGCTGCTATATGTCGAAGTCAATCTGACCCTGTTTCCCCCCCACACCTCCTCCTCTCCTCCCCTCCCCTCCGCTCCGCTCCGCTCCTCGAACGCTCGCTCGCGACCCTTCGAATGCACTACTGCGCAGACTCCACAGCGCGTGCACGCGTGCTAAAAAGCGCAAGCGCAAGACTTTTGGATTTGTACAATAAATGTATAATAATTTATTCCGGAATTAATTAATTATATATATAATATTAATTAATATATTTATGTTATATAATATACTTTAGTTTATATAATATCAGCTTACTTACTAATATAACGATTTTTTTAAATGTTGTTACCTAATAAATGATAAAATACATAAATTTATACGTTTATTTAGCATTTGTGGGAGTCTTGAGAATTTTTATTGTTTTGAAAAATATGGTGATTGCATAAAAGCTTTCTTTAAAAAAAAATACATTTAGAGATTGGGAGAGAGAGTGTGTGTGTGTGTGTGTGTGAAAGAGAGAGAGTATGTGTGTATGTACAGTATCTGTATGTGTGTTTGAGAGAGAGAGAGCAAGAGAGACAGAGCAATAACAAGTTATAACAGGAACTAACTTGTCTCTTGGATTTTCCACAACATTAAATATAACTACAGGGTGTCTGAAAAGCCAGAAGTCAAAAATATTTTTTGTAAAAATGTACAGTATGTACTTAATTTTTTTTTATTTACATACAACATATAGTGTGCTTATACTCCAATCAGCAATAACATTACAATGACCTGCCTAATACTGAGTAGGTTCCCCTTTTGCCACCATAACACTGTTGCACTTTGATGTGTTGGAAGCAGTGATGTCACTGCTCTGACACCTTTCTGTCACAACCACCATTAACTCACTCACTCATCGTCTATACCGCTTTATCCTGTATTCAGAGAGCCAATCCATTGCAGGGCACACATCCATACTCTCACTATGGGCAATTTGGGAACGCCAATTAGCCTAATCTGCAGGTCTTTGGACTATGGGAGGAAACCAGAGTACCCGGAGGAAACCCACCAAGCACAGGGAGAACATACAAACTCCATGCACACAGAGACAGGAAATCAAGCTTGGCAATCAAACTCTGATCAAGGTTACAGTGCTAACCACTACATCACCGTGCCACCACCAGCATCAACCTTTTCCTCAATTTGAGCAAGTGAACTTTTTTTTCCTAAAGCTGATGTGTTGAAAGCAGAAAAATGGGCAAGCATAAGGATTTGAATGACTTTGACAAGGGCCAGATTGTGATGGCTAAAGGACAGAATCAACTCCAAAACTGCAGCTCTTGAGGGATGTTCTTAGGCTGCAGTGGTCAGGACCTACCAAAAGTAACCCAAGGAAGGAAAACCAGTTAACTGGCGAGAGGGTCATGGGCGCACAGGGGTCACTGATGCACATGGGGAATGAAGGCTGACCAGGGAATTTCAATCCAATAGAAGAGCTACTGTAGATCAAATTGAGGAAAAGGTTAATGCTGGTTAAGATAATGTTATGGCTGATTGGTGTAGATGAAACCTTTGGAATTTCTTGGTTTTCTGCATTTATTTGTCATAAAATGTGATCTGATCTTCATCTACAGGTCAAGATTATTGACGAATATAAAGTGCCTAAAATAATAATAAAAAATTCAGGTCTTTCAGGTCTTTATTGAGCACACTCATTCAACATTCAAAATGGTAGCGGAAAAAGTAAGTAAACCCTTGGAATTAATAACGGGTTGAGAAGTTTTTGATACACTTTGGAATTCCCCTCTGTGACTGCAAGCTAGCCAGACCCTGATGCAGCAAAGCAGGCCAAATTCATGTTTCCTCCACCATACTTGATGGTTGGGATGATGATTTCATGATGATATGCAGTGCCCTTTTTATGCCAGATATAGTGCTGCATGTTCTTTCCAAATAGTTATTTGTTATCTTAGTTTCATCTGTGCACAAAACATTGTGCCAATACCGCAGTGGAGTGTCACTGTGCTCTTTTGCAAACTTCAAGTGTACAGCAATGTTCCTTTTAGTAAGCAGCAGCTTTCTTCGTGTTTTTTCAATGTTTTACATACTGTAGACTCATGAACACAGATGTTAGCCAGTTCCAGTGATGCATTAAAATTTTTGGCTTTGACTGGGGGTTGTTTCTTTACCTCATTGAGGAGTTTTTGTTGTTCTCTTCAAATTAGTTTGACTGAGTGCCCACTTTTTGGTAGAGTAGCCACAATCCCAAAGTGTCTCCATGTTTTTTAAATTTTATTATTAAGATACACAAATTATTGGCAAGTTACAAGCCTTTCTAAGTTGACTCAAATGTTTGTTTGGAGTCATCACACTGAAAAATGCTTCTAGGTTCAAGTCCTAACCTGTAGTAATGGGAATATTTTCAATGAGTCAAATAATTTGGCTAGGTTTACCAAGAAGAGTCCTACATAACACAGATTAGTCTAATTGATGTTCCAAAATTGCCCATAGTGTATGTGCCCTGTGATGGAATGGCACATGGTCTAAGATGTACCCCACCTTGTGCCCAAAGTCTCCTGTAATAGGCACCAGGTCCCCTGCAAGCCTGTACAGAATAAGCGGTATAGAACATGAATGAATTTCACTATTGAAGACCTCATGTCTTTAATATGTGGAGTCAGGTTTTTTGTTGCCCAATAATACTGAAGTTTCTAAACCATAGCAAAAGTTTGCTATGGTTTTTATTGTGTAATAAGGTCACAGACGCAAATTTGCATGGCTTAAGCCAAGTACACAATGTAAACCTTCAGGTCTGTCTAGATGTAGACCGGGTCATTCAGGGAATTTGCAAAGCCACACCTGATAAACATAAAGCATTTTTACTTAAAAAAAAACAAAACAACAACAAGGAAAAAACGTGCAGCTCAGTCCAAACTGCTGCACTTCATGTTGTTAGTTTTAAGAAAGTCTGTAATTTGTGTAGCTCCGTGTTTATGCATAATGTTACATAAAGTTATTAGTCTATTCCATTAACAAAAATGGAAATATGAAAAAACTTCTTTATGCCAATTTGCAGCATGCTTCAGATATGTGGCATTTTCAGAGATTTTCAATGGCGTACACAAGAAATTTTTCATACAGTCACACAGTCACACATGTATAAAATGATTCAGACTCAAAATTTTTGTAGTAAATTTTGCTTTAATTGTGAAAAGCAGGAAAACAAAACTTCACACCAAACCTTTTAAGTCAGAGCTCCCAACAGTATTACATCGTCCCTTCATAGACAAAAAACAACAACGATAAAATGAAATAAAATAAACAAGCTTGGGAGATTCAATTTAACACTTAAAAATCATGATTAGCAAAAAGATCTGTGTAACCAATTCTACACAACAGCCTAAACAAAAAAGATATTTCTATAATGTTTGAATGAATATAATCATCACACAACATTGTGGGAATATAGATTGCCTTAATACAATAGGTGTTCAAGTCAACCTGGGACTTTTGATTGTGCAGAATAACAGAATGCAGTTATGCAGTTATTTCTATATATAATCCCCTGCTTCACTAATCTGCTTATCCCAGCGTTTGACTAGTGATTGAATACCATCACGGTAGAAAGTTTTTTTCAGTACACCAGAGCCATGATTATTGCTGAAACACTAGCCTCCCAAGAATTCCTTTACTGGCCCTTTCCTTTAACAGAATGATCACATTCTGTTTTTGCAGGATAATTCACAACCTCATACTGCTCACCGCAGCACTTGTGCATTACTAGAATTGAGCTTGAAGTTATAGCCACATTCCTGTACAGTCCTGACCTCGCTCCGAGCCAATATTTAATGTATGGGCAATTAAAGGGGTTCCTGGAAGGCCGGCATTTCAGGAGTGAAGCAGGCAGTCAGATCATGGCTCCGGCATCCTGAGTAATCTTTCTACCATGATGATATCCAAGCAGTAGTGAAACGTTGGGATAAGTGCTATAGTGTAGAGCAGGTGATTATTTAGAGAAATAAAGGAAGTTCTTCCTCTCATAACTGTGTTCTGTTATTCTGCACAATCAAAAGTCCCGGCTTGACCAGAACGTCCTGCCTATTTTACCCTCACTGAAAAACAAAAAAGTTGAAGAAGTGAATTTTTTTAAAAATCTAATTAAACGTATCTACAATTCCTAATTTAAGATTACAATAAACCAAATATAATATTATTAAACCTATTTCTAAACTTAGTTTATTAACTTTTCTCGTTCCAATGTCAGAAATTAAGAAATAACTTACATTTGGTTTAGTATTTTCTTATAATAAATTGGACTAGATGTCATCTTGTTTTAGGGTAGAGGTTGAAAGTGAAATTATATCTCAATCTTTGAACTATAATTTCTATAATAAGGATATAAATTAAAAATAAAACCCTCCATATTTGTAATGTGAAATGAAATCCATCCATAGCGTGTCCATTTGGTTACTGCAGCAAATTGGCAACAACTACATTGCATATTTCATTTATTGAATAACAGGTCATCCATTTGATCCATTAATGGGTATGTTGAACGCTAGGGATCATCCAAGAAACAAGTCCCTTACAGTACAGCTGAATAAAAGTTCATTTGATTTTTTTTTAAACAAAAGTAGCTTATTACACGACTACCTCCATCCTGAAGACTTGAAATCTTGTGGAGTAAAACCTAAAGTTTTACAGGACTGTTACAAAGCCCTGATACTGGAGACTCCTTCCTTCAAATCAATGATTCCTTACAGAAAACGTTACCAGATCAAAAATATCTTTTTAAATAAAATTGCTTATTATTAGTCGTTGTGAATGAGGTGTTAACATAGAAACAGTAATGTGTGTATTTAGAAAATTAAATCAACACCTGAGAATTTTTTTTTTTATACGATAAGTGATGTGTGAAGCAAGTAAACAAAGATGTGGCTGTAAATTTATGGAAAGGATTTTGAGGAAGACAGATTTCCAGGTCTCCAGCGGCTAATACACACAAGTTTGTGTTCTTCCAAAAGTAAAGATGCAACACGGGATACCATGCATGTTGCGCAACAGGAAGGTTAGGCATTGATGACATTTGATATGTTTTGGAAAAAATAAAGTCTATAATAACAATGACTTTCAAATGCGTGCTGCTAATGATATATAAATATCATACACCAAATCAACGTAAATGCTTCTATAACCTTAAACATAACTCATAATCCACTCTTCACACTCTACATAATAGAGTGAACAAAAAATACTTTAAACCACAATTTCTTATTCATATTTTAGATGAATATCAGAATTTGTCCTTCAAGACCCAATCAGGAATATCCACAAACCAGCACCAGAACATCAGTACACATTTGCGCTTAATATCCAGAAATAAAATTAGATATAATGTAAAAAATTTATACACACTTCAGGAAAAGAGCAAAACTTGTATAACTATTTTAATATAAAATGTACTGTATTGCAATATGTAATATATTGATATACATGATGATATTATTATACTAATATGATAATATGAATACTATATTAATATAATGTACATAGCACTATTTTTCTTTTCCTCAAGTGTGTATAAGTTTATTTGGCTTATGTAACTATATTTTTCCCCTTCTGGTTATACACTCTATTCGGGTGTAAAATTAAACAGCAACAAATGATCAGGTCCATTAAGCCAGAGACATGATACAAAAAACTAAGCAAGAAATTTCAGTTGTATAATTATATAGTAATAAAACAAATGATAGAGCGCCATTTTAAAACTTTTTTAAAAGAGAAATGAGTTTGTATTGAATTTTGTTTCCTTGTCCAAATTCCTTTCAATTCTTTAATCATAATCAAGGTTACCAAAATATTAATCTAACCAAGCGACCAGTGAAATGTAAGGAATATAATATTAAAAACTTTATATGTCTAAATTAAATGTGATATTATACTGATCCCGCTACAGATCACCCTGAGCAGTATTTTATCTCTTTGACTAGAGTATTATTTAATACACTAAATTCTCAAATCTCAAATATAGAGCACACGTGTTGCTGTTCTCTGTACCACAGTCATTCATAAAAATAAAAACTGGCCTGCCAGTTCCACAGATTCCTGACTGGAGTTTTAAACTTCAAAACCTCACATTCAATTTCAGTCAAGTCTATCCATTTTGATCTGAAAGTCCTATTTCTTTCGCAGAGACTCCAGGTAGCCAATGAATCTGCGCAGGTTGACCTTGACGTTGTCCAGGACGCAGAGCTGATCCGAGCTGAACTTTCCTCTGCCTTCTTTCCGCATCTGTTGCACAAAAATCACAACAAATTATTGTGTGTGTGTGTGTGTTTGGGCGCTTGTGCACTTTCAGCTGTCTTTTAGATTATGCGTGAACAAGATCCTGATGGAATCTGTAACAAAGATAAGCCGAAACGATCTGATTAAATGATAAAGATTTTCTTATGATGAAATTAAAGAAAAGAAGTACTGTATATTATGGCTCATTAATCAGTAAGTCCAGGAAATTGTGATTAAGTGTCTTCTTACATTAGTATATTTTGGTTATTTTAGATCATCATAACAAATAACTGTATCTGGAGTTATTCTGTTAAGGTCCATGTCATCTTATCTTACTGTATCTCTCACATGACAGGGACTTTAGTGTCAGCAGTCTTTAGTTACAGTGACGATAAAACACCTGCGGTAATGCTACACTACAAGACTACCGATTTGTATTTTTTTTTTTTTTTTTTTAAGAATAATGCTTATACAGTGATTAAAATATTTATGAGTTTTTAGCTACAACATACGCCTAGAAGATTTAAAATTGACAGTTGCTAGCCGGCACCTCAGAGCACAAACACTTCTGCCCGTCAGATTTCCATGGCACAATGTAATTAGATTTATATTTTTCTGTTTCTCTTTATTTCTAGCTGTCCTAACCCTTTCATGCATAACGCGAAGATGAAGGGATGCTCAATCTCTGGCTGTTTGGTATATTTTTTGGAAAATATTAGATTTAAAATATCTCCAAATCACTTTTCTGCAACTTGTATAAAACTTGTACATCTCTCTGGACTAGTTCGTACAGTATTCTCAATCTTTATTAAATTTACACGTAAAATTAAAAAGGAAAGAATTAAAGTAAATGTACTGATCACCTTACATTTAAAAGATGTATAAAAGAATAAAATAAACAATAATAAAAAAATCAGTGTCCTCTTTTTATTTTGCAGAGATTTTATTTTCGTGCATTATTTCAGCATCTTCTGTCAGCGTACTTTACGACCCATGTGCGTCAAGATGTCACGATTCAAATATGCAAAGAGACGGTCAATGTCTCTGTCTAGCGACCACACCTTTTTTGCCAGCTGATTGAAGTCAGACTGTACTAGGCTGCTGTGTGTTTTGACCGTCTCTGGGGCCGTTCAAGTGTCACGTCTTTTGTGTGCTCAATTGTGTCATCTTAAATGTAGACGTGCAACAAGTGCGCTCACTATAGAGAGCCACGTCGTCTCAGTGCTCACGTGTTTTCCCTGTCTGTCCATGCCGCAGCGAGATAAAAGAATCCCAACTTTTCAGAACACCGCAAGTGCACTGCAGGTCATGCGCTCAAGGTTACTTAGCAACAGCAGACACCATGGGAGCGCAAGCTTGCGAATGCTCTGGAGAGAAGAAGAAAGTGACGCAGCTGGCATTTTATACACTTTCTTAGACGTGACATGAGGACGGCCCATTAGGACATGACATAACTTTCACTTTAAAATCATTTTGGCACTTTGTCTTCTTGTGTTGTACTTTGCGGTCAGTTTGTTTAGTTTTTTTTCCAATTTGCTCATTTAGTTTGTTTAGACAGGACAATCATTTAATAAAGATTTTTCACTTGTTGACATTTCTTCTGAAATACCTACAAACTTTGTAATGTTAAAAGTTGGAGATATTTAGGTTCACAAGCATGAATGTATTTTGTCTCAGATCGCCTTAAACGTGAATGTATGTTTCTTGTAAGTTATAAGCCATTTTAATAAAAGTAATTTAATCTAATATCTGATCTGATATCACCCAAATGAGGATGAGTTCTGCGTTAAGTCCGGATCCGCGGTTCTTCCTATCGCCATCTCATGGAGCTTTTCCTTGCCATCGTCGCCGTCGACTTGCTCATCTGGGACGAAACTAATAATTGTAATTTATACATACTTCTCCACACGCTATACGAAAAAAACTGAATTGAATTTGCTTATCACCAATCATTCCAAACGTTTGACCTTGAATAAAAATCAGACATTTGAATATTAAGTTTGAGATCCCCTGATCTATTTCATCATGTCAGGGTAAAGGTGCGCCGCAAATTCCTTATTCTGGAAACTCTTGCAAAAATTTTTTATATCGTTTTGAAAAAAATCCTACAGTCTAAACCCAGGCAGAAAACGCATTCTACGTAAGGTATGAAATAAATATGACGCGGTGACACAAAAGTGAAATTCTGGTTATGAAAAGTGCTTGCAGCGTTGCAAGAAACTGAAAGCGCTGCTGAAAAATATTATTTGCAAATTAATGCAAAATATGTAAAAACAATGGAAAACGATTGTAAACTGATGATCTTATGTGAACTCTCCTCTGATTAAAACGTGCTCTTTGCTGCTTTGCATCCCGTCTTTGCAGAATCTCTTCCTGTGTCAACTCAAATATTACAATGAGCTCGGTCATGTGATTTACTACACTTTTTTGGAAACATACATGAACAATTGGTACATAAAAAAAAATCATCAGCTTTTCGTATGTATTTATTTTGTTATTTTTTTGGCATTCTACAAATTGGTTTTAACAAAAACAAATATTTTAATCACTGTATAAGCATTCAGCTGTTAAAATTATTCTACGTTTATTCCAATCACAGGCCAAACACACTTGCAAGTGTGTGTGTGTGTGTGTGTCTGTCTGTATACCTTGGCAGTAAACACAGGCTGCAGGGATCTCAGAGCGGCGAGCAGGTTGATGTTTTGCGCGGCGAGCTCCGCCTCTTCGCCGTCTGCAAAAACGTCGAACAGAGCGTCCAGCGCCTCTCCGCACGCCACCAGGTTCACGTCTTTGGTCGCTACGGTCAGCAGCGCGTTTCCTATCAGCTACACAGATGAGATGAGATAACCAGAAACCTCGTCCTGAAGCTTTATTACTGATGGTAGATTAAAGTCACAGACAATAAGCAGAGATGTTTACCTGGAGGGTCTCAGCAGATCCCTTGTCTTTAGCTAGTGTGTTTCCTGTGATGCCCAGAATAGCCAGAGCGTTCACCCTCACACTCACCACGTCACACTGCATTGCTGCTTCGCACATGCTCATTAACTGCTGAGGGCTCATACACTGTACGGAAAGATCACACACGGACACAAAGATCTTTGGCATTCGCTCTAAATCAGCGGTACTTACAGTACAATAACACATAGATAAAGAAAGTATTTATCATTCTATCCATATCTATGTGAAACTAATTCCAGACAACCAGTAGCAACAGAGACGGTAACACAAAGGAAGGTTTGTGAATGTGATTGCACAAAGTATATCCTGCATATAGTCAGGGTCAATATGAGAACTGACCAAAGTTACTAGTACTATGATAAAAACGACTAGAAAAAAAAAAACCCAAGTACTGAAGAAACAGATTAAGTCGTTGTTTAAAGATTGCCAGAGACAGAGAATTTGTAGACCTCCAGTGTACATGTAAAAAAATAAAATAATAAAATAATAACAATAATCTGCACTAGGTTGTCCCCCTAATGTGACCTCATATAAGACGATCCCCTCCACCGACTTGGTGGTTAGCTCTGTTTAGCCCTGCTGATGTCTGGAGGGGTGTGGCTCAACAGTAGCTCATTTACATAGACACTGAAATTGGATGCTTAGAAGAGGAGTGAAACAGAGACATTATTAGGTATAAACAAAATGCATTATCTGAGGAATATTTCAGCTGAAGCATTAACACACACTTTGGATGAGCTCTGAGACTTGTGTTAACTTTGTAATGAAATGTGGAATATGGGACTCTTAAGGTTCAGGTACGTTCCTCTCTCAAAGACTGGTCACAATGATGTACGGTCACAAAAAGGTGTGCATTTGAGATTAGAGTAAAGAAAAGAAAAGAGAAAAAAGAAAAGACAATTATGTGTAAAAAAAAATTTATCTGATGAGCATGAGAAAGTTTCCTGGTGTGCACCAGATAATTACATTATTATTCTTTTTTTTTTTTTTTTTTTTTAACTCATGTCTCTTTATTTTCTCAGTACATGGTGACACACACTTCTTAACATTTGTATTTCCCCTCACAGACCACTGGATAAATATCAGTACGATTCAGGTAAATATGATATTTTACTTAGTTTTTTACTAATTTAAAACGACTGAAAGTTTTGCAGTATTTAGTTAACAGAAATTACAAGGAAACTTGTGAGAATGCAAATACTATCCGTGCATCTCTGTGGAGATGTGACATGAAATATAAACTTATTCGTTACACATGAGCTGCCATTCCAGGGCTGGGACTTGAGCCTTTAGTATATCCTGGAGCATTTTTTAGACTTGACGTGTGAATGTGAATTGTTCACATTCTCGCACGAGTACAACCTTACGTATGTCTACAAGATTTAAAGTCAGAGTCACAAGCTGGCACCTCGGAGCACAAACACCTCCATCCGTCAGGTTTCCACAGCAAAATTCTTTAAGATATCACATCTCCAAATCACATCTTTGTAACTTAACATAAACAGCTGTAGCTCTCTAGGCAATTTCTTGTTTTTAATCTTCGTTACATTTGTATATAAGATAAAAAAGAAAAAGTAAAAAAATGTTTTCATACTACCATTTTGAAAACACAATTATTTAAAATCAGTGTTCTTTTGTTCTTTAAAATCTCTTGTTGCTTGGATAACACAGTAACTATTATGCCCCATAACGCTTACTTCACCGATGTTATCTTCTGACCCTCTACGTCATCGCGTCAGGGCAAAGGTGGAATTCACTTCGAAATTCCTTATTCTGGCATTTTACCATCATGTCGCAGTTGGGCCACAGTTTTCTTGAACACTGCTTGGTGTACCTTATAGAATTTTGGCCATCTATCATGTTCCGTTTTCTATTTTTAGAAATTTCCTGTTTTATTTTTCCTTCTATTTATGTTAATTCATTTTGTTTCTGGGATAACCCTATACACATTTTTTGCACCCCGGGCGTGCCCATACAGAATGAGGACAGGTTGGCTTGCAGGTCATTGGTAGCTTGCACTCAGGTCATGTCTGGCCTTGCGTACATGTATGCAACTTATTGTGAGAATGTAGGCTTATAGTGTGCACATATTGTTTCAAAATATAGCACTGTCTCAGTAGTTATACAGCAAGTAAGCTAGAGGCCGTAGACTTTTTACAGGACTTTGGTCAGTATGTTTCATTGTGGTTGCAACAGCCGCGATACATTCTGCTACATTTGCGTAAGAGAGTATACACTTACATTTACATTTAGGCATTTGGCAGACGCTCTTATCCAGAGCGACTTACATTTGTTTTTATCTCATTACCCATCTGAGCAGTTGAGAGTTGCTCAAGGGCCCAACAGTGGCAACTTGGTGGTTGTGGGGTTTGAACCTAGGATCTTCCGAACCGTAGTCCAATGCCTTAACCACTGAGCTACCTTTGGCCCACTTACGCCTCAAAGAGACTCTAGGACTGCTCTTATAAGGAAAGCACATCAACTGTACTTTCAAAAGCAAAAGCTGAATTGCTGGGTTTAAGATTGCAGGAATTGTATTTCCAGTTTCCAGGTATGCACTAGGTTTCTGATATAACATCTTTTGATGCAACCGACTTCTTTGCACAGGTAGACTGCCTCGTCGTTTGTGTTGACATCGAAGGTTGTGACCATGACCCTGAAGTGTGATTTCTCTTGATTGATACATCAGTTTTAAGCCTCAAAGATGTTTTACTACACAATGGAAATGTTCATTCTTCAATACCTGTTGGCTGCACACACGAAAGGAACCTACGAGAACATGGAGATGCTGCCGAAGCACATCAAGGATAGCAATTACAAGTGGAATATCAGTGGAGATCAGTGGAAATTTGTTGCTTTATTACTGGAAAGATTACCAAAGAGTTACATTGTTCTAGAAAGATCTGGCCACTCCGCAAGAAGTTAGTTCCAGGACAGAAAAATATGGTGCATGAACCACTTGAAGACCCTGAAAATATATTTTTGCCTCCTCTTCACATCAAACTGCCACTTATGAAGAATTGTGAAAGCAATAAACAAGGAAGGTGCAGGTTTCATTATTTAAAGAGAGAATAGGCATTTTTTTTGTTGGTCCTCAGATCAAACATATTATGAGTGACAATCAGTTCAAAGATCTGATGGTTGGGCCAGAACAGATTGCTTGGAAGGCCTTCAAAGATGTTGCTGACAGTTTCCTTGGCAATCACAGAGCTCCAAACTACACTGAGCTGGTAGACATTCTTCTTAAACCAACTAAACAATGAAGTGCAACATGTCACTCAAGACTGATTTCCTCCACTCACACTTTTTTATTTTTATATTTGTATAGCACTTTCAGGACTGCAATCTACAAGTTTTATTTTAATTTAGGATTACATTATGTTTTTTATTATTTATTTATAAACACTATAAGAGATTTTTTTTCCTGATGGGTCATTGAAGTTATATTGTTAAAAAAAGAAAAAAAAAGAGAAGTAAAAAAATAAAAATAAATAAAAAATAAATAGAGAATGTGTTCTGACCTGAGGGAGATTTTTGGAGGCCATTATTTGGAGCAGTGAACGCATGGCGCTGGTTACGGCCTCCAGGAACTCCTCATCCTTCAAAACTTCTGCAGTAACAAACAACAGCAACGCAAAACTGAGGAATTAGAAGTTTTCATCATAAGAGTAATGTCATATAATGACGTGACATTACTCTTATCACCGAAAAAGTCCTATAAAAGTAATTTCTGTTAAATTTCTCTCATATGGAGATTTACGAATAATTTATATTATAAAAACGATGAAAACAATGTATTTCCATTTAATTGTAGCTAAACTTTAATGAAACAAGTTTGTGTTATTGCTTATGTTTCAGCAGCTATAAACAGCAATATCTGATATCTCAAACGATAACATTGTCTCTCTCTCTCTCTCTCACCTGCTGAGCTAAAGATCAAAGACGAGAGGTGCTGAGCGACAGCCTGCAGTCCTGCAGCTCCACCCAAACACTCCACATCCATCACAGCCAGCATGTTATGGAGACAGGTCAGAGCCCGACACTGCACCCGCTGCATTCTGGGAATGAAAACCTTTTATTAAACACAATTTCCTCAAAAACTGAATGAACTGAAGCTCAACTTTACAGTTAGTTATTTTGACTCATAAAGCTACAAAAACACAAAGTCTCTTTAAATAACTAATTGATTCAGAAATGCTTTAATGAACGATTAATTTAAAAGATTCACTTCTTAACGAGGCATTTCCATGCTGGATCCCTGCAGCAAATATCCAGAGCAGTGTGGCTGGGAAACTCTGCCTTCTTCAGGACCTGAAGGAGGTGTGTGAGACGAAACATAACACAGTCTGAAAGATAATTAAATTCACTAAACAATAACCTTCGTGGTTCTTCATTGGGATTTTAAAACAA